>CAJNJA010010246.1:0-14306 GCA_905231915.1 Symbiodinium necroappetens
CACCTCCTGCTAACCCTAGACCCTAGACCCTAAACCCTAAACCCTAGACCCTAAACCCTAGACCCTAAACCCTAGACCCTAAACCCTAAACCCTAGACGCTAGACCCTAAACCCCCGAACCCTAAACCCTAAAGCCCCGAACCCTAAACCCTAAACCCATGTCCGTGGCCGGCACCCGCGGGACCCGTCGCAGGACCCGTGTAGGGAGTAATGGACGGCGGCTGGGGCGCCTCCCTCGGAGAGAAAAAAAAAGACAAGGCGGCGCTGTCTTGAGTTATAGAAGGCTTCTTAGAGGGTTTGGGGTTTAGGGGTTTAGGGGTTTAGGGTTTAGGGTGGCATTTTGATTCTACCCAGAGGCCCCTAAGTAGTTCCTTTTGGGGAATTACCTTATAGGATTCTAAGTATAAACTATAAAGAGGAACTACTTAGGGGCCTATGGGTAAAGGTTCTTTAGAAGCTCTACAAGGTGTCTATATGGGTCCTATAATGGGGTTCTACAAAGTAGAGAACTTTTACAGACCCGACAACAAGTTAGCTTCTGGGTTGGTTAAGGTGGTAAGATAATGTCGTTTAACTTTCCTTGCACAGCGCGAACGAAGTTGTTCTTCGCTTCGCGAATGTCGCTGAGAAGGGTCGTCAGGATGCTACGACTACGATGTGTTTGCTTCATCTTTCTCGGGATCCCCTTTGACGTCCCTAAGGATACTGCCCGCACTAGGCAATATTCTGATATGGATACATAAGGCCCTTAATAATAGCCCTATTATAGACTGTTACTGTATGGGGGCAGTACCCAACCTAAACCCAAAACCCTAAACCCTAAACCCTATGGGGGCAGTACCCAGTCTTTAGGGGTCAGAGGTTTAGGGCTCAGCCGAAGCCCAAAGATCATGAGCACACTTCGACGTCATGCCAATCTCCCACCCAGTTGACCTACCCAGACCTCGGGTCGGCTTCCGCCGGTTGGTTTTTAGAGACTTAATTACTTAGAGGACCAGGGTAGGGTTTAGGGTTTAGGGTTTAGGGAGGGGACTTAGTATGTAGGGTTATAAGTAAAGTAACTGCAGTTGTATCTGCTTATAACCCGGCATAAGGTTCTTATAACCAAACCAGGCTTACGAGGCCCCATTATCCTCCACGTAAGGCGAAACTGCCGGATAATTGGAGTTCTCGAGGAACTTCGCAGGCAATCCGAAACTTGGTTTTCGGGCATACCCGTAACTTAGTCTCTGACTTCATAAGCCCACCCAGAAGAGTGTACACTTTCAGTTTTATAAAGGGAGTATATTATCCCATAAACTTTGAAGTGCAGCCATTCAGCTACTAAGTATTAATAATGACAGAACCCATTGTGTTAGGGGTTCCGTTTTTCATCTGGAGATCCCAAGACATGTTGCGTGAAACGGGTACTATTGGGGGACCTAGACTAGAAACCCAAACACCGAACACCGTGACCTCACAATCGCGATCTACCTCCAGCGTTGAGGGCTTCCGGTTCGAATCAGAAACCCCAACCCCCCGAGAACCCAATATCCCTCAATCAAGGAATATACCTTAAATCATAATATTAAGGCCCCTTTAATTTAAGGTATATTCCTTGATTGAGCGATATTGGGTTCTCTGGGCCCCAAAACCCCAACCCTTGTCTTCCTGCCGCCAAGCTTCGGCACTTTCGTGAACTGTCCTTGTTGCCACATCCTGGCGCCCGGGCACTCATAAACCAATCGAGCAACATGCCCGAACTCTCTCTGGGGTTCCCACTATGATTTACCGGTTCTCAGGGCCTTGCAAGAAGAGAGGGGGGGGGGTGGGCCAGTACCCTAAACCCTAAATCCTAAACCCTAAACCCTATTCAAATAGGGGTAGTCTGGCCTTTCAAGATGATTAGACTTAGTTGCTGAGCTCATAAGCCCAAAACAATTTACACTTTCAGTGTTATAGGGGATTATATTATCCCAAAGAAAGTGTAATGCTTCGGGTCGGGGGAGGGTTAAGGCCTTTCTGTAAGGTTTAAGGATTAGGGCTTGGGTCGGGCGAGGGTTTAAATTTAGGGTTTAGGGCTTAGGGTCTAGGGTTTGGGTCGGGGGAGGGTTTAAGGTTTCGGGCTTAGGGTTTAGGGTCGAAAGATGAAGTTGTTGGACTTTGGGGTTCCGGCGGTATAGTGGAAACTTGGTTGCCCTTATTCCTCCGCTAATCCTACTTGTCCAGTATTTCGGGGAAATTAAGAACCTTTGGGAGTATATTGGGATTTTATCGGGCTAGTAGTACCTCACCATGGTTACAGCTTATCTAATCTACGACTAGGTGTTTGTTAGTGGGTGGGGGCGTATGCCCGGTCGATCGGCTTCATCGGGACCCCCAATGCCTCATAAGCCGAACCCTAAACCCTAATTACTTACTGTTTGGGGTCTGGGGTTACTTACTGGTTTCAACGGTGCATCTCAGTTGCCCCTCAAAGCTGCCTCCCCACGTAGTCTCTAGGTAATTAAGTGTAATCTAGTGCACGTGCACTCACTCTTCCAATCTTTACAGGAGCTATGACGGCCCTATGGTATTATTGCTTTGGGATATACCATATACACGCATGCATGTATGTATGTATGTATGCATGTATGCATGTATGCATGTATGCATGTACGTACGTAGGTAGGTATGTATGTAGGTATGTAGGTATGTATGTATGTATGTATGTATTGATGTATTGATGTATTGATGTATTGATGTATTGATGTATGTATGAATGAATGAATGAATGTATGAATGTATGTATGTATGTATGTCTGTAATGTAATGTACACGTACCAATATGTAGACATGTGTGAGCCGTCCGGGAACGGACCCATCACACCACCACGCTGACAGACCTTAAACCCTAAACTAGGTTTGAGAGGCTTTTTTGTGTGGGCCACTGAGCCCTAAGACCCTTATCCAACCCTTGCTGTCGCGGATCGCAAAGGATCCCATAACGACATCAATCCCCATATCACTTTCAAACCTCCGTTAATATATATATATATACATGTAAATATAATGTACCAAGTACGGAGCTAGAGCAGCTAGAGTTGAAACTGCCGTGAAATAGATGCATGTATTTGTTGAATACACACAGCATGAAATATATCCACTGATGGTCTCCACATTTAGCTCCGATCCAGTAGAGTTTGGCCGACTTCAGAACAACCCCTTCTAAAAGTTAAACTCTGAGCCTACTTATTATAATAGTTCATATAGAAGCCCAAAAAGCTAAAGTCCAAAGAGCCAACCAAAAAAAAACAATGCCAAGTGTCCCCAAGCCCCAAACTCGTGACAAGAGCCCTGCCCCAAGGCACATATCATGTTTGATTGCGTCTATCTGAAGTTTTAAGCTTGGTATCGCTGGAAAACCAAAACCTGGTTGGCCCTGCCTGATGAAGTTGAACACCCACGGCCACATGGCGATCACCCATAGCACCAATCCGCCTGCGCTCACCCAGAGACTAAAAAACCCTGAATTAAGGAATATACTTTCAACCACATTAGTGCTCCTATCCTAAACCCTAAACTGCCCTAAACCCTATATGCTGTGAACCGTATTAGTACTCCTATCCTAAACCCTAAACTGCCCTAAACCCTATATACTGTGAACCATATTAGTGCTCCTATCCTAAACCCTAAACTGCCCTAAACCCTATATGCTGTGAGCCATATTAGGGCTCCTCTCCTAAACCCTAAACTGCCCTACATACTGTGAACCATATTAGGGCTCCTATCCAAAACCCTACACTGCCCTAAACCCTAAACCTATACTGCAAGGGATATATTCCGTACTTTAGGAGGTTTTGGAGTCTCTGGGCACCCGGTATCGGAGGATTTCTCGGGTTTTCACAAGCTGGGGATGAGAAGGTTTATGATTTACGGAGACCCCCGTAGGGTAGATTGCGTGAAATGCATAAAGAGGAACTTTAGGGTTTAGGGTTTTACTAATCTTGTCGGGGTCTGCAATATTCAAAACATGAAACGAACTCCAACCAAGACCACGCAATGCAAAAGTCTCCACACTGGTCTACGCCTTTGACAGCTCACCTCCAGTCACCTCCAGCACTCCTCATCCTGTGTTCATGCTCCAACTTTCTGGAATGCACTTCGAACGGCGAGCCGATCACCGCCAAAGCCAAAGCGAAAGAGCTGAGTTCTTATAGCAATCTCGATCTCACTGCGGGCTACTCTTGATTGCTATCGAGACTGTTCCAGCTTTGTAAGTTACAGCTGTGCACCATAAATGTGGTTTCTCAAAACCAGGGATCAAGGGTTCCACTGCTTGGGACTTACACTACAGTGTCACTACAGGCCCCTACTTTCCCCCAAAAAGCACAGCTATCTCTCCCCTCGCCTTCCTTCATATATAGATCTACCCAAACAACACTGGCGAAGAGGTGAGCGAAGATGTGGGCTTTTAATGGTTTTTGAAATGTTGGTTCCTACTTTGCTGGAATGATCCCTTCCACGGTTTAAAGTGCTACTCAGGAGTTCCGGGTATACCAAACCGGGGGTTCTACACTCTACTTGGAGGATCAGGGAACTTAGTACGCAAACTTGTATGCAAGGTAGCTAGAATCCTGGGGCCTAAACCCTAAAAGCCGGAATTGCCGCTGATCCAAGCTTTCAAATGCTTCTGACCTCGCAAACCCATCTGAAAAACCAATCTCAACCGCTGCAAAACAACCCCCCCCCCCCCCCCCCCCGAATGTGCGCACAGACAGCAAAAACAATTGCAGCAAAAACAAGGATGCCCCCAGAGAGCCCAATACCCCTTAACTAAGGAATGCACTTCAAACCATCATATTATCATATTAAGCCCCTCTAATTTGAGGTATATTCCTTGATTAAGGGGTTCTTGCGATCTCTTGGTAGCGCATTGTTCAGGCTCTTTGTCACGGAGTCACGGTGTCGGTGAGCGCGGGCGCGGCATGATCCAGATCCTGCGAAATGGCAGCTTGCACGATGCTTTCCATCTAGGGATATCATAGGGGTAGTTCTCTAAACTAGGGTCCCTTTTTAAGGGTCCCCAAAATAGTACGACACCCTTATAAAAACGGACCCTAAAAGGGACCCTAATTTAGAGAACTACCCATAGGTCTAAAGAGAGAACTCCAGGTTTAACAGGACGGGAGGGGTTTAGGGTTCAGGATGTAACTATACGGTTTTCGGAATTTGGCGTTTCGGATTTCAGATTCAGGCTTTGCGCGCCAAAGCCTACTTAAACCCCCCCCCCGTAATCCTCCTGAGCCCTCTTGAAAACTCCCAGGCCCTAAACCCTAAACCTCCCTGACCGGCCTCGTCGACTTGATGTTCCTTGGGACAAAAGCCTCCTGAACCGCCTAGACCTTGAAACGCGAAGCCCGAGTCCCTACATACCGTGAGCCCTCCAACCCCTAAACTTTAAGCCCTGTTTATGAATCCTAAACACCGATTCCTAAGCCCCCAAAGTAGCTACCAGTGCTCTCCATGGAGCTTATCGGTCGGCAGTGCAGACAGCGCAGGACAAAAAAGGGAAGACCCTAAACCTCCAAGGTCTAAACCGCAATAGCCCTAGACCCCATTAACCCTAAACCCCCCAAAGCCCCAAACCCCGAACCGAACATCTGAGGCATTGACATAGACAGGCACCACATCAAAGGCATCTACATCTGCATGGTCGGCAAGGATAGCTCAGACGCCAAGGACTCGGGCTGCTAACGGTTTTAGGGTTCTGGGGCTTAGGGGTTTAAAGTTTAGGGTGTAGACCACCTACTAGTTCTGTGCTTTCTGCAAGCATGCGCTTCGAGGGTTTAGAGTTTTCAGGCGTAGCTACAGTGTATCATGGATTCTAGGGAGCATGATTTATGGTAGCTTGTAATGTTCAGAGTCGAGGGGGTGTGGGGGGTGTTGGGGTTGGGGGGTGGGGGGTGGGGCGTGGGGTGAACAGTCGAGTCTAAACCCTCAACCCTAACAGATTCACGGCAACACTACTCGTTGACAGCTGCTCGTTTGAGGAAAGCCCCCTGAGACTCGAGACCATCCCAACGCAGCCTTTCCTGAACCCATCAGTGCTGCTTTGGTTTCAGGGTTTGCTTCCCTAAACCCTAAACCCTAAACTTTTTTGGGTAGTTGTCTAAATTAGGGTCCCTGTCAGGGTCCTTTTTATAAGGGTGCCGCACTAAATTGGGACCTCAAAAGGGGCCCTGATTTCGAGAACTACCCATATGACTTCATATTCAGGGAGTGGTCTTGCAGGATAGCATCGTTTCGTCTGCCTTGTTTTCTGAAGCTCCCCTCCTAAAGCCTAAACCGCTAAAGACGCACCCTTCAACCCTAACAAAAAGGGACTCAAATACTTACTAACACTCTTTTGGAGGCTCCTTATTCTAAGTATAGTATCATGGGCCCCAAAACCTTATTCTAATTATCAAGGCCCCCCCATATTAAGCATGTACCCTGAACCCTAAACCCTAAATCCTAAATATATACCGCTGACAGGATAGCGAGCAGTCGGGGAATGCCATGGCGGGTGTCATTTGCACCCTGCGGGAGGGCGAGCCGCAGAACGAAGATTGGACGGGGGAAGGTGGGCCTTGGTGGACTCTCGGGGTTTAGGGTTTAGGGTTTTCTCATGTGGGTAGTTCTCTAAGTTAGGGTCCATTTTAGGGTCCCTTTGAGAAGGGTGCCATACTGTACTGGGGATCCAAGAGGGACCCACCCATGTAGGGGCCTGTGTCATTAGAATAATGACTTTTTTGTTTTGCGAGTAGGTCATACTGATGTCTTGTTTTGTCACTGGAAGTGAATCTGAGTTACCACACTGCGAAAGCAGTGTTAATAGCATGCAATTTCATTGTCGTAGTTTAAATTCACTTCCTTCACAGGAACACAGTTACTGTAGGAGCCAGCTAACCCGTAAGATCTTGCTCATACGCTGCCTTTGTGGGCCTTTACAAACAGAGTTTCCCCAAACTCGCAGTTCACATAATCTAAACTCAAAACCCTAAACCCCGAACTCTAAACCCTAAACCCTGAACCCTAGGCTCCTCTTGTTTCTAAGCCCTGAAGATCTATAACCCCAAAGAGGCTCTGAGGCCAAGAAGCCCGTGGAGCAAACATACCAGTTACATGCGAAAGAGAGGGATCCGTACTGCAGTGGGCCTAAAGAACTACCTACTACTATTTCGGTGGCCCCTTGATATAATTGTAGAAAATCGCGCCCACATCCCTTTTTCGGTGGTTCCTTGATATAATTATAGAAAATGGGGCCCAAAACCCTATTCTAATTATTAAGGCCCCTATATGAATGGGTTCTGGGATCCTGGAACTGTGATTGACTGACCCTCAGCGCCCAAGCCTAAGCCCCGAATCCTATAGCCTAATAACTTCTACCCCCGCATCCTGGGGCCCCCCAAACCTGCGCCCTGAACCCTAAACTCCCTCCCCCTAAACCCCTAAACCTCTGCTTAAACGAATTCTCTTATTATCATGCTTACTACTGTTGATGATATAAATCCTGCATTACCTTAAGGACCCTAAACTATGAGAATTATGGTATGCTCCTTATTATTGGGTACTGCAGGATGTATGTCATCAACCGCACTATCCTGACTACTTTTGGTATTCGGTTTAGGGCTTCGAACGCTCGGAGCACCAGGCGAAGAGGCCTCCTCAGCCTGGCGTGGGACCACCATCACCGCGCGCAGCAAGAGCGGCACCAAGTACAGTCCCATCACCGTGTGCCTTGGGCTCTTGTGTTTATTATATAGTATATATAATATAAACATAAACAGATAACGTTATATATATATATAATATATATATGTATGTGCACATGCATATGTTTTGGAGACGGGGTTTAGGGTTTAGGTTCTGGGGGAAAGGGCTGGATAGTTGGCTTGTAGCTTCATTCGTATATATGTATACGTGCTCATGCATGTATGTGTACATACAGGCAGTAGCATCTGTGTTGTTCGCGGGCCTGGGGAAAATACTGGTAATCAAAGCCTTGCTTCACGTGGGGCCTAGGGCTTAGGGCTCCAGTTGCCTAAGTTGTAGGTTGCTTACTGCACCATATATTCTGTAATACAGTAGCCCATGAAGGGTTTAGGGTGGGTTTTCTTGCTTAGCTAGAGTGGAACCCTCCATGTCTCAAGATATTTAAGGCTTGTTTGCCCCTTAAACCCTAAACCCTAACACCCTAAACCCTAAAACCCTAAACCTAAACCCTAAACCTATAAACCCTGAACTCCTAAAAAGGTTCGACACGGCCCCACGACTCTTCTCTGGATCTTACCTGCCGGAACCGGAAGACTTCTTGGTTTAGGGGCTTCAGGTTTAGGGCAGCAGTATAGGGGCTGGAAGGATGGCAACATGTACCTTTCTTCACAGTCCAAACAGAAACGTTGTAGAATAGTGTCGAGAACCCTTTTCTAAGAAGCCATACTCCCAGGTCTCAGACGGCTAAGCCCTAAGCCCTAAACCCAAAACATCCCTAAGCCATAAGCCTAAACTCTAATCCCCAGGCTTCAAGCCCGACGCCCCGAAGCCCCGAAGTTTAACCCAGGGGTTTAGGGTTTAGGGGTTTAGGGTTTAGGGTTTACGGGTTAAGGAGTTTAGGGTTTAGGGGCTTAGGGGTTTACGGTTTGGGGGTTTAGGGGTTTAGAGTTTAGGGGTAGACTCTTTTGTGCCCAAGGGCCCTGAGACAGCCCTAAGCCTTGCGCCAGGTCCTACCAAGATTGCCACATGACTTTTCGGCCGTGGGATCCGGAGTCGTGCGCGCTGGCGGCCGCTTCGGCTTGGGATTCAGTTTTTTGGGCTTAGGGTTTAGGGAAGTTTAGGGTTTGTTCAATTTTTTCGGGTTTAGGGTTTAGGGCAGTTTAGGGTTTACAGGATTCAGTGTCGAGGTCTGCATAGATCGTGAACACCTCCTCTTATAGCCCAATGCTCATTTACACCGCAACCCTAGATGAACCATCCAGGCCCGTCTCTAGGATTGTAGCCCCATAAACTAAACCCTAAGCCCTAAAGACCCTGTGCTAGTGTTATTAACTCAATAACGGTGATGATTCATGGGCGCTCGGATGTTTAGGCCTTCTACACCCCCTGAGAGTGCAATTTTTGCAGGAGTCCCCTGCCAAAGTTTGGGGTTCTACTTGAGAGTATATATGGTGAAGAGTTTTTGCACGTTGGGTTTGGAGCCTCGGATTTTGTTTTTTTAGGGTCTAGGTTTAGAGCCCAGACAGCCCTTACGCAGATCCCTAATGGAACCCTCCTCCAACTGCTTCAACACCCCTCCCTAAACTCAATACCCCCAAAACCCAGAGCCCTAAACCCTAAAGCTACACCCTAACCCTAAACCTCAAACTTTTCGAGGCAGCCATCCACAACCGCATCATCCACTTCCCCATCCGTCCGAAGAGCATCGTCTTCGCCCTGGGGTGCTCTCTCCAGACGGGCCCCCAGCTGCGGTGCTAGCTGCTAGTTTAGGTTTAGGGTTTAGGGTTGAGGTTTGTGTATGTATGTGGGCAGTTCTCCAAATTAGGATCCATTTTTAGGTCCCCGGTATAGTACGGCATCGACGGCACTCTTTTAACAAGGAACCTAATTTAGAGAACTACCCATCTGCATGTATGTATGTATGTATGTATGTATGTATGTAGACTTAGTTATACATTTGTTATATACATACACAAATATACACAGTTATTATGTATGCAGGGGCTTATCGGAGACATTTTTGCAGCAAGGCGGCTTAGACTCTCCCACCACGAAGGGTCAGTTTCACAGTCGGGTTTTCGTGTGCGTGTGTGTTGTGCTTGGTTATCTCCTGGCATATTAGCACCGAAAGTAGTAGGGGTATGTAGATGTTGATGTATTCTGGCTAGAACTAACTCCACTTCTGACGTCGGGTAGAGCCTCCACGCTGCTTGCCCGCAGGTCATCACAAACCCCCATTGACCCATTTCAGTGTCAACCAGTCCACCATCCCTCAGCCCGCATGCTCAAACAAGTCACAAAGTTCCAGTCCATCTTCCGTCAGGAGTCGTTAGAGGAGCCTTTAGAGGAACCCTGTATGCATCCCTTGTAGACCCCCGAAAGGATCCCTTAAGAAGGAACCTTGAACCTCCAAAGGAGAAGCACCTAAGCCCTAAGCTCCCCGAAACCGCCTGAGGACCTTGAGCCATATCTCGGACACTCTTGGTCCGAAGGGGCGCCTGATCGGCGTCATGCACGATAAGCAGCTGCAGCCCTGCACCTTGGGCTTAGAAGGCTTCAGGGCTCCTTGAAGGAAACGTAAGGGATCAAACGCGTTCCTTTAGGGGATCGACAGAGGGTCTTGATAAGGGGGATATAGGAGTTTACTGTTTTTTGCTACAGGGATCTGTCAGGGCTTAGGGTTCCTTACGGGAATTTCTACGAGATGCATAGGGCATAGGATTCGTAGGTTTGGAGCATCAAGGGTTGAGGGCGCGTTCGCGGTCGAGTCTAAGCAGAATTAGTATGACCATCATCGGCACCACCAGCATGACCATAATCATTACAACGAGTAGGCCATCATCAGCATCAGCATCAGCATCAGTATCATCAGCACCACCACCACCGCCACCGCTACCGCCACCGTCATCGTCATCCTCGACCATGATCATCATCATCATTGAGCATGCCTAAGCAGGCCTACGCGTGTCTATCAGACACATCTATCCTATCCTTGGCGTATCTGTTGAACGGCCCACATGGGGTTGAAGGCCTCGTTCAGAGTTCCCTTTGGGTAACCACGCCGAGACCTTCCGACGTACCTCCAAACACGCCATAGCTACAACCCAACAGCCTCAACTACGGTTGATGATGATATAAATCCTGCATTACCTTACAAGGACTCTAAACTATAGGAATAATGGTGCAGGGTTTATACCATCAACCGTATCACGACGCAGTTTCAACAACACGCCGACAGCTGCCCAGGCCCTCCGGAGAGGACGCGGGGGTTTGTCCCTGCTCGCCTTTGCGATGTCAGGTTTCTGGGTTTAGGGCGTTGGGGTGTTCAGGGCTCACGGTCTGATTATGTTGGTTTGGTTTGCATCTGTCCTTCCCGCTCCTTCTGTTCATGAAGTGTTGCCTGTGCCAGCTTTCTTGCCGCTGCTGGTCACTGCTGCTACCTCTACTGCAAAGCCCACAACCTAAACCCTAAAAACCCCAAACCCTGAACCCTGAACCCTAAACCTTCAACCCTAGACCCTAAACCCTAAACCATAACCACCAAAAAGCCCCCAACCCTGACCACCGACCTCTACACCCCAAAACTCCAGGAACCCAAGCCAGCCGCAATTTCTCTTCAGCCAGGCGACAGCAAGCATCCTAGGTATTCTTAGGGAGACCCCTTAAAGGGGACCCTTCTTAACCCTTCTTATTAGCTCGCTTGAAAGGGACCTTACTATGGAGAGGGTCTACATCCCCAAGGGTCCCCCTAATCCTAACTCCTAAACCCTAAACCCGATGAACCCTAAACCCTAAACCCTATACACCCTAAACCCTATAAAGCCTAAACCCTATAAACCCTATAAGCCTATAGCCCTAAACCCTATAAACCCTATAAACCCTATAAGCCCTATAAACCCTATAAACCCTATAATACCCTAAACCCGAGAAAAACCCTAAACCCAAAACCCTAAAGCAGTCAGGGCCCTTGGATTGCTCAGGGAGCTCCAAGTTCTGGTGCCAGGTGAAGCCCTAAACGGTGGGTTGATGGCGGACGGAAGGCATGCCTCCTGAGCTACCAACTAGGTTTAGGGTTTCGGGATTAGGGTTTAGGGTTTCGGGGGGCTAGGGCTTAGGGTTTAGAGTTTCGGGGTTTAGGGTTTAGGGTTGAAGGTTTGGGGTTTAGGGTTCCTTGGGCCTCCGCCTGAACTCCAGGCTCTATAAGTCCCTAAGTTGCAGGATTAGCATCTTCATGAAGCGGCACCCGAACACCACCGTCATTACCCAGGACATCCAGCAGCTGGGCCTTCCAACTCATGCTCCCCCAAAGAGATGTTGGAGGGTTTATGGGCAAGCTCGTAATAGGTTGTGGGACTTGTTTTTGGTTTCTGGTGTATGTAAACCCTGAACCCTATTTGACACTTCTCAGCGGCGCTTCTCAGCAACTCAGTTGATGGAATGACCTCTGCCGCATTCCAAGGCACGTCGTTACGCAAATCCTGACACGAGCCCGAGACTCCGACACCGCCCAGGCAAAAACCGTACGCAAGGCCATAAACCCCAACAACGAGCCATTTTGTCCACATTGTGCACTCATGAATTCCCTTGCCAATTGTTTCGCCACAATAGATTGGAACGAAGAAGTGGTACCTGTTGCCGGCTACGAAGATGCCACGTCCGGTTGAGTTTCGCCTCTGCCATCTCCGTCGCTTTACAGCAGCTGTGCCGCCTTTCAATCTTGGACGAGGCATCCTGCAGGGCTTTCGGGACCCGGGGGCTACAATTCCGGTGCGATGGTGACTCTCCGCAGCGACATGTTTTGTCTTGGAGAGTTGTCAGAATTTTGTGTGGAGGATCGAGGCTGAACTTCTCGCGATCTCTTTCCGAAGCACCAAGACAATTTTGCAACGCGACTGGAGTTTTCGGGATTTTCACTGCTCGTTTAATTCGTTGAGATGTGGCGAAGATGTCTGCTTCCAGCCGCGTTCGATGCCATTGGCTTCAAGGCTGCATCGAAGTGCGCCAAACAAGCGTAAAACCTACCGTGGCGTGCCCGATCTGCCCCCGGTGTGCAAGGTCCTCCCTGTTGGCAAAATTGATCCGCATGGGGGCCGACGTGGCCGAGAGGTGTGCAGAAGTCCAATTCGAGCTGTGAAGCGTGGGTTGGGTGTTGGCGACATGCGTGAACGGCAGGGCGGAAGGAGGAGCCCCGTGATGATGCGTCGCAGCATGTTTCCGAGTCGGGCTTTACTTGCATTGTAGTTTGGCATGAGAGGCCGCTGGCGATCATATTGCTTCGCCTCCGTTCCGCAAGAGGAACGTGGCGCAGACGCAGCGACTTTCCGTTGTTTCGAATGAATCGTACAATGCTAAAACATGCTTTCATCATCCGTGGCAAAAACTCATCGGACAGCGAAAGCAGCCGCATCGACATCACTGCGTCGCACGCGTGCTGTTAAGTGCGTTGGTTGCGACTTGCCCCAAATACCATGCCCTTTACAAGGGCGGTTGAATATATTGCAGATGTGGCCGGTCAATTTGGCGACTGTTTCGTCGACCCTCTGCACGAATGATCGGCCGAGTGTTCTCGGCCTTGCGCGAAGATCGCATGCGGGCAGGATCCGATGCGTAAGCTAAGAGCCAACCAACTTGCAAGGAACATCGTCGTAGTCAAGTAGCCGAAATTAGAAGATCCGTCGCCGAAGAAAGCTTCTTCGCGGCTGCAGACAGCCTGCGCGCCTCCCGCCTGCCTCTGCAATATAATGGGCTCACCCTGCGAGAAGCCTTCGCGGACAGGCACTCGGCATACTGGACATCCTAGTACGCACGTTTTGCCTTTTTCGGGCACCGCTTTGTTACCGGCGGCTCCATGCCGCACGTCCCGTCATCCAGGCACGTGCGCCGCAAGCTGCAGCGATCCTTCTTGCTTTCCAAAACAATGAGTTGTAAGCGGGGAGGGTCGCCTCTGTCGCTGCAGACGCGCAAGTCCCCAGCCACCTCGCGGCGCACGGCTTCCCCATCCCACCAAGAAGCTCTGCAAGCGGCCCCCCTGTCCAGCAGGGCAAACGAACAGTTGATCACTTGGCAGCGCCGAGCCGCCCACGAGATGAGCATGATTCTGTCTGACTCTGACCTTTCTCTTGCGTTTAAGTTTCCCGCCTTGCAAGTTGCGCTCACTCCGAGGTCGGGCCACAATGCCGCCCGGGTTGTGTCAAGCGCCCTCCCGACCGCCGACGACTTCACAATCTCGTCCGCGTTCTCCTTCTTCGCCAGTTGCCGTGCGGCCTGCGCACCCCGGGCGTACTCCCAACCCGACTGCTGCCGCGCGAACGGGCGCTGGCACGTGTGTGCCGCGACGCTGGAGCCTGGGTTGCCTGCAACGTCCGTGTCGCTGCTATAAACGTTGCCATGCCGGTCAGCGATGGCCAGTGCATCGAGGTGGTCTTCCACATTGCGGGCGCGAATGGTGGCCAGAAGCGCGCCCGCACCCCCCGCACCACCCACACCCCCCGCACCGCCCGCACCGCCCGCACCACCCCGCACCACCCGCACCACCCCGCACCCCCCGCACCCTCCGCACCCCCTGCACCCCCCGCACCCCCCGCACCCCC
>CAJNJA010010247.1:0-14306 GCA_905231915.1 Symbiodinium necroappetens
TGGGCTGTGGGCTGTGGGCTGTGGGCTGGGCTGGGCTGGGCTGGGCCGGGCTGGGCTGGGCTGGGCTGGGCTGTGCTGAGGGTTTATATGGGTGCCAATAAGTTTTGACCGAAACGTTTTGACTGAAAGTTTTTTTTGGAACCAGAATTTTCAACTGGGTAACTGCCGGGCTGTGGGCTGGGCTGTGGCCGGCTGTCGCGGTCTTCAGTACATCAGGAAGGCGACTGGACAGTCCGACAATGTGCGCAGACCCCCTTGCAAAGCCCCGGCTGGAACGTGGCGGGCGGCTTGTGGTGCTGTGTTAACGGGTGCCTCGTGCTTGTCGCAGTGTTGGGTGCTGCGGCTGTGAAAAGGCAAGGGTCCTTCCAAGCCCCGCACGCGTCTCAGAGTAGCCTGTGCAGGACGGGGTCTGTTAGATGCTGTCTTTTCTAGAAAGCCCTAGAGGTCTGCGAGGTTCTCAACCGTATGCCGGAATACGTCCGGACCTCGGCAGGAAGCGTGTGTGCTCGTAGGATACACTCCATCCTGTCGCATAAAGATCTAATTGACGGCTTTGTGTCTTCATAATGTCACTCCTTAGCTGAGACAATAGGCCGAGCCGCAACAGGCGACGCAGGACGCAAACTTCTCAGTGAGATTGCGTGAGCACTAGGTGTCGCTTTGTTCTATCATGTATGTTTGCCGTGTTTTGAGGCACGCTTCATGAGACGGTCTGCAGGGCGAGGCCTGGACGAGCGCTGAATTAGGTATGAAAACTATGCGACTGCGTGCAGGGCTCGTGAAGCCCAATCCGGAGGACCTTTCCCATATTATGACATCCGGAGAAGTATCTATGGAGCATGTCTGTGACCCTGACATACTCTGCAGGATGAGACTCCCAAGCCGCACGCCAACTATGGCGTGCGTCCTTCCGTCTTTGGCTTGGCTCTGGTTTTTGCTGGCTTCGGGTCGCATGTTGTTGATACCTACAGGTCGTGGGCCGGAGGACGAACTTCCATGCCCGGAGCATGTGCCTGAGGTTGAGTGAGCTTGGAATCGTTGTGAGGCAGGTGGCCTGCGCACGCAATTCGTGCGCGCGCGGAGGGAGTGGCCAGCTCAAGACGTTTCTTGTCCGGCAATGAGGGACAATACGCAATTGAATAGTAGACTTAGGTACGGATGCTACCGGGGCGTAAAAAGCTCAGTGGGGCGGTTGTGTCGCCAGACCGTTGCTTACTCGAGTTGTGGTGCGAGTCAGGGCGTGTTTCTCTCGCGAAAAGCCTTCCCCCCGGCTATGTGCGTGTCTGCAAGCGTTTGTATATACATATATATACATATATATATATATGATATGATATGTGTGTTTGTGCATCTGTTCGTGTCCGTGCGTTGATATCCGCCTGTAGTAATTAAGGCATTCCGGTGTCGCATGGAATGCCTCCTTGATATGAGAAGATGAACAAGAAGGTGCACACTGAAGAGGGCAACACTGCTCTGTTACGGCCTCAATACGGATGGTCTTGGTGTGTCTCCATTCGTGTCCTCCTATCACGCGTCTTTCATGTCCTTCCGGTCACATGTCTTGCTAGCTGGCTTATTTTTGTCGCTAGACAGCCCTACGTTGCGAACGTTTGCAACAATCTGAGGCCGCCTGCCCAAGGAGTCATCCGAGATGCTACGGATGATGAAATCGAGGCTGCAGTGAATGTGTGCGGTGCCTTTGCCCTGTCATGACTACCTGATGGTGGTGTGTCTTGCGCGTCGCCTTGGAGGCCCACGTACCGACGGAGTCCACCGAGGTGGTCGCTTGGATGGGGCTGGCTGGCTGGCTGGGCTGGGGCGGGCTGGGGGCTGGGCTGGCTGGGCTGGGGGCTGGGCTGGCTGGCTGGGGACTGGGGGTGGGCTGGGCGGGCTAGGTTGGGCTGGGCTGGGCTGGCTAATTCGCAAATGAAACGGAAATTGATTTATTCGAAAATGGCAACGTTGTGTTTCGACCGAAAATCTGAGCGTTCGAATGGCCAACAGCAACAAGCATTTTCTATTTATTTCTGTCCTGAGGGTTTAGGGTTCCGGTTTGTAGGGTTTAGGGTTTAGGGTTCAGGGTTTAGGGTTTAGGGTTTTAGGGTTTGGGGTTTAGGGAGTTATTTAAGTTACCATAATAGGGATCTATAGTCAATAATATGATTTCCTTATAATGGCAACTTAAATCAAATGCCCTAACAAGAGCCCAGCAGGGGGCAGGTTTGGGCCCAGGGTTCCGTGCATGAATGGTGGACCTGAAGCCGGCCCGACGGTTTGGGGTTTAGGGATTAGGGTTTAGGGATTAGGGTCTAGGGTTTAGGGTGTAGGGACTAGGGTTTAGGATTTGGGGTTCATCCGAAAACATAGGAAAAACAGCAATGAAGCAACGCTCGTGACGGTTTCTTTACTGATGCTTTCCATGACGGTGGTGGCGATAAGGCTGACGACGATGACGACTACTACTGTTGATGATATAAATCCTGCATGACTTTCAAGACCTTAAACTATGGGAATTATGGCAGATTCCTTATTATGGGTCATGCAGGATTTCTATCATCAACCGCACCACGACGCCCGGATGGATGGCGCGGATGGTGCTGCTGGCGTTGATGTCTAGGTCCCTGAGTAGTAGCCTTTTTGCCCTTTTTGATTTTGGGGCCCCCTCACTGAAACCGAATAGTAGGAAAAAGGGTACCCTTGTTATAAAGAGGCTACTCAGGAACCAAGATGTTGATACTGAGATCGAAGGTGGTGCAAAAACAGCTGTGCCTGGATTCGATGCCGGTGCTAGCACTGATTATAGTCACTGACGTGGGTGCACTGACTTCATTGGTCAATACCAACATGGGCGTGATCATGATGGGGGACTTTCTCGCCGTGGTCATCGTCATCGTCGTGATTTGTATTTCTCGTCATCATTGTCAAGACCATGATCCCCCGCCATGGTTTGCACTTCGTGATAGGGGATGCCCACGGTCAGAATATGCAGGGTTCCCTTTGAAGAACATCGTTTGCTTGTGGCGAGGAGATCGCCGGCAAGCCTAGGCCTAAACTTCGAGTTGGATTGTGTTTGATTCATCGTAGTAATACCGTCCTTACTAAGGCCGTCCCTCATACCCTTGTGTACATGATGGACACCTGGACCGTATTCTAACCCTCTTCTAGTTGAAGATGCAGGATGTTAGTAGATTTTTCGGTGCGTAGCCAGGTCCTCTTTTGCAAGCATGCGGACAGTCTTCGTCTGCAGCTGATTTTCTGTCCAATCTTACTGTAATTTTAATTGATACAAGCCTGACTGGTTCCTTAGGGCTCCTTATCCTCATTCTACTAGATTCGTTATGTTTATTATCAGTAGTTATACTCCCTCAAAATGTAGGAGTCTCATTTCCGTGGATTTCAGAGTTTCTGAGCTTGGCTGTTGGAGTAGCGAAAAGAGTGCTAGGTCTAGAGTTTCAGGAGTCATCGCTTTAGGGGTTTAGGGCTTAGGGAAGTTTAGGGTTTAGGGCTTCAGGGGTTCAGGGTTTAGGGTTTTGAGGAATTGTAGAGGCTTTAAGGGACCTCCAAAGCTCTCTTTATTGAGAGGTCCAACTCCAAAGCTCTCTTTATTCAGGGGTCCATCTTGGACTGTGTTTAGTCTTGACCTATGTTAATAAAAGGTGCTCCTTTAGAATCACGCTTGCCTCTGCTTTTTGTATAAGTGCATATTTACAGGAGTTATCCCAAACACGCTTGCTAGAGGGCCTCCAACAAGAGCCTAGCTTAAGTGTGTCATCTAGCATGATGAACCCTGAGGCCTCTTGCAAGTGTGCAACTTCACTCAGAGAGCCCTATACGGTATAGGGTTTAGAGTTTAGGGTTTAGGGGCTCAGGTATAGGCTATACCCCTTAAGTAATGAATATGGTATATTCCTTCATTAAGGGGTACCGGGCTCTCTAGGCAAAGGCCTTAACAAACCCAGAAGACCAAGAACGTTTGCGCGGGCCGCAGCTGTTTTCCAGCCCAGCTGTCAACGCCGAGCGGTGCCGGCCGCCATGCAATCCCTGCACCTGCTGCGGGCAGCTCCCACGATAATCATCACTTCACACTACACCCTAAACCCATATAGCTAAACCCTAAACCCTAAACCCACATAGCCTCAAACCCAAACACCCTCAACCGCTAAACCCTAAACCTTGCAGTCCAAGCCTGAATGACGCTTAGCTGCACGCAAAATGATTCCAACTTCGAGGCAGACCCCAATTACCCTAAGCGTCCAAAGCACCCAACAGTTGTTGGGGGGCACTAGGTCTTTTCTACGCTGCGCCATGTTCAAGGACGCAGCAAGCAAGATCCGAAAACAGCGCAGCGCTGCCGACGCCTTCGTCACTGCCACCGAGGGTGTTTCCTGGCGGGTTCTGGCTGGCCGAGGGCAAAAAAAGGGCGAAATGACTAGCAATACCCTTTCAACGTAGTCCCATTATGCAATAATTTCAGTAGCATATACCCCAAAGCCATTTTCTAATCATTCACGCCCCACAGATAGGTTTGAGCACTTAGTGTTTCCGCATGCAGCTAGTCCACAAAATTCAAGACTTGCTTATCGGTTTGGCTTTCCAGAGAAGGTGGAAGACGGTTTCAATTTCAACTACCTTTCATGACCAGCACCTGAATCCTCCTGATTTCTAAACCCTGTAATTTCGGAATTAAATCCGAAATCTAAGACAGCCACAAAAACCTTGCACATTCCCTAAACCCTAAACCCTCAACCGTTCTGAGGCCGTTTCCCCCGAGAACACGCCTGGTCGGTCCTTGGATGTCACCGGCGACTCTGCCGCCGCGCGCGCTGCGCGAGCGTTGCAGGAGGTGGGTGGCCCTGACCATGGGTTGAAGGCTTTGGGGTGTTTAGGGGTTTAGGGTTTACTAAGTAGATCCGGTGTATAGGCTTTCTGTGTGTGCATACGTGTATGTATGTATGTGTATATATATATGTATGTGTCTGAACTATGTAAACAATCAGCATTTAAGTTTGTGTGTGTACATACTTTTTTTTTATTATTACATATATGTATATTATACATAATTGCTTATGGTTAGGGGGTAAACATTTACAGACCTCTCCCGCCTGCCATAATGGAAAGGCTAGGCTTCCTTGGCCCTTTGGGCTCAGCCAGGATGCGGGTTTAGACTGGGTTTGGGAGTACCATACTTTATTCGGGTTTAGGGTTTAGGGCAGTTTAGGGAAGCACTTTGTTTTGCACCTCGTCCTGAAAGGAACCATTTCGATGTATAGGGTTTATATGTTTTCTCCTTGGTTACTTCAAAGCCCAGCACAGGCTTGGCAGGGCATGGCATCCTTGAAATGTCAGGATTTGTTGAATCAAGGACCTGAGGAACCTCTGTTCCTAGGTAGGCCTTTGGGATATTTTCGATTTTCCCTTATTGGGCTTAAGAGGACCCTATTTACTAATATTTTTCAGAGGCTTTAAATTGCCAACCAGTGTTCTAGTCGATATGTAGAACATCGGTTGTGCTTGACAGAGATTGCCTGAGATGACCTGAAGCCCTAAACCCTAAACCGTTGCTTCATGCGCCTGTCTTAGGCAAAAGGCCGAAAGACCTGCCTTTTGGTAACTCGGTGTTGGGCCTTTGACTTTAAAGGTTCAGGGGTTTAGGGTTGAGGGTGTCGCATAGGACAATAGTTAATCAGTTAGTAAAGTCCTGACGTATGGAACCGGCCCTGTACCTGCTCGATCCATTTTGCAAGCCCTCGAGACAGCAACCACTTGAGCGAAATACTACCCTGAACCCTAAACTCTAAACCCCCGGAGCCCTAAACCCCCAAACCCTATAAACCCTATATTGGGCTATCTGGGAGAATTCCCCCAATCAAGCGCCCAGGTGGTGCAGGGAGGCACGGCCACCGATCATGCCAAGGTCATTTCCTACAAGGACACTTGGTTTAAGGCTTAGGGTTATGTCAATCTCAGGAGTGCCAAGTCCAGAAAAACCATGATTTCCAGAAATAGGAGAAAAAAAGGAAATAAATAGGACTTAAGGGTTTTTAGGAAATAGGAAAAAATAGGCAAAAAATAGGACCTGCCCGCACTCCCCGCACCACTTTCCACCCTGCGGCCCTGTGCTATTTTCCTATTTTTCCTAGGTTTTTCCTACTTTTCCATGTTGCTCCTATTTTTCTCCTATGTTATTCCTATTTTTCTTCTATTTTTCTCCTATGTTATTCCTATTTTTCTCCTATGTTATTCCTATTTTCTTCCTATTTTTCTCCTATTTTTCTCCTACTTTTAAATGAGAGGAAAAGGGAGGAAAATAGGAGAAACATAGGAAACAAAGGAGAAAAATAGGAATAAAATAGGAGAAAAATAGGCGAAAAATAAGAGAAACATAGGAAAATGTAGGAAAAACCTAAGAAAATAGGAAAATAACACAGGGCCGTAGGGTGGAAAGTGGTGCGGGGACAGTGGGCAGGTCCTATTTTTCTCCTATTTTTCTCTGTATTTCCGAAAAAACCAGGATTCCCATTTTCTTCCTATTTTTATCCTATTTTGAGCCACTTGCGATCTGACTAGAGTTAGCACCAGAGATCGACATAAGCTTAGGGTTTAGGGGGTTTAGGGTTTAGGTTTTAGGGGGTTTAGGGTTAAGGGCTTGGATATTGAAACCGCTTTGGGTTTCAGGGTTCTCTGGGTTTAGCTCTGAATCCTAAGCCCTGCAAGGATTTGGCTCTTCTAAAGTTGATAGGCTTGAAGGATTCGTAGACAGAGCCCTCGAAGGGCATCCTACCAGTATATAGCTCACGATGTAGCTGTTTCATTAGGCCTCCCAGAGGTGCGCTTTTGCTCTTTCTGTTTTGGGGTCTTCTTCTTAGAAGCGGTTAGTACCTTTGCTATTGAGGGGCTACTCGATAACCTAATTCAAGTTGTGTATATATGTATATGTATATGTATATGTATATGTATATGTATATGTATATGTATATGTATATGTATGTGTATGTGTATGTGTATGTGTATGCGTATGTGTATGTTCAGTGTATGTGTATGTGCAAATGTATATGTATATGTATATGTATATGTATATGTATTTGTATGTGTTTTTGCATTTGTATGTTTATGTGTATTCATATTTGTGTCTGCTGGTGTATGGGTGTGTGTGTGTGCATGTTTTAAGGTTGGGGCTCAGTGTGTGGGGTTTGAGTGCACGAATCGTTCTATTCGAGCTTAAGCTGTGCTTCCATGGGTGCACGCAGGTTCCCTAAACCCTAGACCCTACGCCTTCAACCCTAAACCCTAAACCTCAAACCCTAGACCCTAAACCCTAAACCTTAAGCCCTCAACCCTTAAAGCGATGATGTCGGCTTTCGAAGGCTCGAGGTCCATCTCGGGTTTGGAGTGTACACTAAAGTGGTGTTCCTGAAGAAGGAGTTCTTTTGGGCTGCGAGCCTAGACCCTTAACTTTTGAACCCTAAAGCCTCTGCCCTTGAAAGACCTGAAGACCTAAACGACCTAAACCCTTAAGCCTTTGAACCCTCAGACCCTAAACCCTCACGATGCTTAAACGTTTTTTTTTTTGTGTGTGTGCGTGTGTGTGTCAGTGTCAGTGTCAGTGTCAGTGTCAGTGTCAGTGTCAGTGTCAGTGTCAGTGTTAGTGTTAGTGTTAGTGTTAGTGTTAGTGTGTTTTTCTCTGAACCCTTAAATCCTAAATCCTCAAGATACTTGAACGTTTTTTTTGTGTTTCTTTTGAGGGGGGGCGGTGTAGTTTCGGCTGTAGTCTCGAAATGGAACAGACAATCGGACCTAGAAGGCTCTGAAGTAACAAGGGTTAAGTGGCTCAGGGTTTAGGGGTATATGGGTTTAGGGTTTAGGGGTATATGGGTTTAGGGTTTAGGGGTTTAGGGTTTAGGGGTTTAGCGTTTAGCGGCAGAAGGGTTTAGGGTTTAGGGGTATATGGGTTTAGGGTTTGGGGTGTACCTTGTATACGAGCCTTATTTACACAACAACCTGAAACACACCTCCTGTTTGCGGGCCCTTTAGAACACAAACAAGCTAGACACTGTTGCGCAACCTGCGCAATCCTGATTGAGAACAACATCTACTGCACTCTCGCTTACAACATCCCAATCCGCACAAAGCTGAAACCTTACAGCATAGGATTTGAACAAAACTCAAGCGTAAGAGCTCTCCCCTAAACCCTAAACCCGAAGGAGGACGTGTTCCGGCGCATTCGGCTTCAGTTTGGCAGAAGCCAGGAGCAGTACAATGCCTCTCGATCTCCTCTTTATAGGGCTCTCTATGGGTTACTTCAGACCCCCTTTTCTTTCTGCAACAGACAACAAGAGAACGGTGCGATAGTTGCGCGCATTTCCATTGTCAACTGACGTTTCCTGCGCTAGCGTCGCTTGATGGCCTACGCTTCCTGCAGGTGTTTGATGCAGTTGGGGTCGGATGCCCAAGCATCAGACTCTCGTAGCCACAAAGTATGCTAAAGCCGAAGTAATGGTACCTAACTGGTTTCGATCCTCACAAGCACCCCTGCGTGTGTTTGAGCCTAAAGCCTAAAGCCCTAAACCCTAAAACCCTAAATCCTAAACCCTAAACCCTAAACCCTAAACCCTAAACCCTAAAGCCCTAAAGCCCGAAGCCCTGGACTGGACCAAGGCCTCCCTCAGCGAAGGCCCCCTGCGGCTTGTGGGCGAAGAAGAAGCCTCCGGCAAGTCCTGCGCGTTTTTCGTCTTCAGCGAGGATCGGGTTTGGGGTAAGGGGTTTAGGGTTTAGGGTTTAGGGTTTAGGGTTAGGGTTTAGGGTTTAGCGTTTAGCGTTTAGGGTTTTAGGGTTTTAGGGTTTGGGGTTAGGGGGTTTGTCCAAGGCACTTGCCGATTGAGATGTAGGTGGCTAAGACTTTTCATTACTCTGCCGGATTTGGTGGCAGGGGTGGTAGTGGTGCTGCAGCAGCTCCTCCTCCGCCTCCACTCCCGCATTTCTTCTTACGGTTTCTGGAGCTATTTGGCACTACCAAGATCGGAAAAACCAGCAACTACCGTGATTAGCCCACAACCTTCAAACCGCAACCCCTAGCCTGACCCAAAACCCAAAACCCATAGCCTGAAGCTTGAATTCCAATATTTTTGTAAAGGTTTACGGGCTTTACAGGCTGGCACAATGGTTTCTTAGGGTTTTATCAGGACCTGTCAATGCTTTTTAATGTTTAGGGTTTAGGGTTTAGGTAGTGTAGTGTTTGTTTAGACAGGGCTTTGTGGAGTTTTGTTAAGCTTGTATAGCTTTTGAAAACTGTCTCGTAGAGTTCTGTAAGGACTCTATAGGGCTGCAGAATCAACGCAAGAATATAGGAACTATGAGTGGGGGCTATCATCCCTCACTATTCATGCCCCCGTAGGAGTTGTGCCGCAAGTAGGGAGAGCTCCAATCACTAATCACTAAACCTAATTTCCGCATCCTGCCCACCGAGACCCGAATCCTCACAGCATTTATGATCTTAATTCTAACTCTTCAGGTTTAGGGTTTGGGGTTTTCCTGTAGTCTCCATTGTAGTTCCTTTTGGGGGTCATCTTTTAGAATCCTTAATATAGAATTGGTTAAACCAGAAAAGGAACTACACTCGAGACTATAGGCAGGGTCTAAATAGAAAGAGGCCCATACCATGCGATTCACGTATCTTCCTTGCCCCTAAAGCCTCAGCCCTGAACCGTATCCTTCTAGGTAGGCCTTTGGGATATTTTCTAGTTTCCCTTATTGGGCTTAAGAGGACCCTATTTGCTAATATTTTTTCAGAGGCTTTAAAGGGTCAGCCAGCCTTGAATGTAGGTAGTTCTCTAAATTAGTGTCCCTTTTAGGGTCATTTTTAGGTAGTTCTCTAAATTAGTGTCCCTTTTAGGGTCATTTTTATAAGGGTGCCGTACTATATTGGGGACTTAAAAAGGGACCCTAGAGAACTACCCATGTGGAGGATGGGCGATACTGCGTCAAGCGGATCGATGCCAAGGAGGCCAAAACGCGAACTAATCTCTCTGGTTCTTAGTAGGGAATGGGGGAATGGACCCCTATGATAGTCCCTTAAGGTCCCCTATAGTAGTCCCAGGAACCCACTCCTCCATTCCCTACTAAGAACCAGCCAGTAATGTAGACCCGCGATGAAGAAAGACCCTGTGCCTCAGGGCCTAACCCTAAACCCTAAACCCCCTAAGCCCTACACCATAAACCTTTCTAACAAACTAGCATACTAGCATACTATTCGCTATGTTTCAGGGCTTGTAGATTCGGATGCCTTTTTCCTTCAGTGAGATTTCACAGAAGAATTGCACCATACGTGGGTCTGACTAGGTAGCAACATTGCAGCATTCTGTTAGAGCTCCTTCCATAGAGAATATATGTGACTACACTCCCAAAGGCAAAAATGGAGGGTCGAGGAGCATGACTTATGAGGGTTTGGGGCTTAGGGTCTGCGTATTGACTGAACGACGCTCGAAATCCGAACCGTTGTTTGGGCTAGGCCCTAGGTGCAACTCCATGCCCTACACTGCCTTACGGGGGCCATGGGCCCCAAACACTCGCCACCCAAGCCTAAACCCTAAACTCCTAAACCCGGTTTAGGGTTTACGGTATTCGGGTCCCAAGCCCCTAGACCCTAAGCCCTAACCATAAAAAAATTCTTCGAGACCCTGCAGACTGAAACCTGAGCTTCCGTGTCGGAAGGGGATCAAGGCCTGCCAAAGGCCGCCCTACAATTACGGCAATACAGCTGATGATCTAAATCCTGAATGCCCATTATAAGGAATATACCATAATTCCCATAGTTTAGGGTCCTTTAGGTAATGCAGGATTTATATCATCAACAGTAGTAACAATATTACCAGCTAACACTTTACAAGCAGCCGCAACAACAACAACAGCAGCAACAACAACAATGACAGTGATTTCGCTACTGTGCAAAGAATGTCGGTGTTAGAGGTTTACTGGGCTTGACTTGGCCAGAAAGATGGGGTTTAAATTTCTGTCACCTCATAGCCCGCAGAAATCCAAGTTTGAGGCCAAAGCCGAAGCCAAAAGCTGACAGGCCCGGATGCTGCTGAGCACTGTGGACGATTACGAGGCTTTGGGCGCCGAAATTTGATGGTTTGCATGAAGCTTTATAGGGTTCTATGACAGTTCTGTACGGATTCATAAGTTGCAATGTCCGTGGGTGCTGCCGCAATTTGCACAATATTCCCTTTTCAATTGCCTGAAGGCTCTTGGGACTTCGTAAGTAGGTTCATGAAATAGCGTATAGTTAGGACAATGCACTTACGGGACTTATAACCCCAATCGTGATACTACTGATTACATCTCCTGAGCCCTTAAGAAAGCCTTTGTGCGAGAGTCTCTAGTTCTAAGTCATGCTCGCTAAACCCTGAACCTCACCCCTCAAGATCTGACCTTTCGCCACCACGAGACTCGACCGCAAGACCTAAAGGCTTAGAAGCCCAATGCCGGATTATCATCAATGTGCTCATGGTGATAGTAGTAGTAGTAGTAGTAGTAGCAGCAGCAGCAGTAGTAGTAGTAGTAGCAGCAGCAGCAGCAGCAGCAGCAGTAAGTTTAAGAAGAAGAAGAAGAAAAAAAAAAAGTAGCAGCGCTCTGTTAAAAACAACATGATAGCAATAGTGGCAATCGCAGGAGCGGTGGCGATAATCACCAGGATCATTTGTTCTATGCGGATACTATCGAACAGTAAGAACAACACTACAGGCTTTGGGTTTAAGTGACCTGGCGCGATTGTGCATTCTCCGCTGGAGGCTTACATTCATAAGCACACGGGGACGCTGCTGCCGCGATTCTATGGACTTTATGAAGTCCGGCTGTATTCTACCCGTTCGCCAATTTGGCTGATGGTTCAGGGAGACTTGGTGCAGTTGGCGGTTTAGGAATGCATGAGTTGAAGCGATTCAGAGATTGAGGGCGGAGGGTGTTTGATCTGTTTCTATGAGCCCCAGTGTTGCAGGTGTTGTTCGGCTAATGGTAAGCAGGTTATCTCTTTTCCTTGGGTGGCACTTCGAGCACTTGTCTCAACAGATTCTGCCTTGCTTTGCCGCTGTCTTTGTGAGTGTTGGGGTTCGCTGGACAAGGCTGTCAAAGGCAAGCGAGCAAAAGACCTGTAAACCCTAAACCCTACCGTAACCTATCATAACTTACTTTTTGTAGGTTCTTATTATGAACCCAAATATAGACTTTATAGATATTTATAGGGACCCACCAAAAAAGTAGGTTCTGGTCCTGGTAGGTTACGGTAAACCCTCTTTGTTTCAAGCACTGGACCCCTCAACCCAGAATCAGAGCCCCTGAAGCCCGAACAACACATTGGTGACGAAGGTGTCATGTGTTGGGGTTTAGGGTTTAGGGTTTCGCGCTCGAAGTCCCCATAGAAGTTACCTTCAACTACTCTCCTGTCTAGTCTGCACTGATGCATATGTAGCCAAGTTCCCTGAGCCTGCTTCGCATCCTGGCACGAACCGCGACGGCATCGTTTCTCCCGACTGTCATCAATGCAATGCTGTCATGTCCATCGGAAGGGTCGTTCGAAGCTCGGCCCTCAGGCCCCACCCACCCCGCAGCAACAACTGAACTAGACCCTATACACCGCACCCCCCTCTACAAAATGAATATGTAATAATGAGAGAAACAATAATGAGAAGAAGAAGAAGAACAAACTAAACCATAGTGCCGAAACCCTAACCTAAAGACAAATCGCAGCAAGGAAACGCCCTCTAACCCCTAAGCCTTAAGCCCTAAACCTCAAAGCCTAAACCCTAAATAAGCGCTAACGAAACGCCCTCTAAACCCTAAGCCCTAAACCCTAAAGACCCAAAATCCTAAACTCTAAACCCTATAAGCCTAAACTTTAAACCCAAGACACGAAACACGAAACCCTAACCCTCCAACCCTAAAGACCTTAAACCCTAAACCCTAAAAACCCTAAACCCTAAACCCTAAAAGCCCTAAACCCTAAACCCTAGACCCTAAAAGCCCAGAACCCTAGACCCTAGACCCTAAACCCCAAAACCTAAAAACCCTAAACCCCAAACCATAAACCCTCCAACCCTAGCCCTCCAACCCTAAGCCTAAGGCATATATTAGCCCAGAAGCCTTATATAGTATGGGGGCCCAAAAGCCTTAAACTATGAGTCCTTAGAGCCTTAGGCTAAGGAAATGCTCCTTTAAACCCGAAAAACCCTAAAAACCTCAAAAACCCTAAAAGCCCTAAAAACCCCAAAAACCCTTAAAAACCCTAAACCCTAAAACTCCTAAACCCTAAACCCTAAAAACCCTAAAAACCCCAAAAACCGTAAAAACCCTAAAAACCCTAAACCCTTAGCCCCAAGGAAATGCCTTGGGCGGCCGGGCCGAAGTTGTCCAACGCTTCGACCTGAAGGGCTCCACGCACGGGCGCCGGGCCAGCGCCAGGGAGAGGGCCCCTTGGGCTTTGGTGCCTTAGGGTTTTTTTGAGTTTATGTAGGATGTGAGGGTTTTAGAACGGCTTTCAGGGGTTTTTTGTTGTTTTTTTGTGTTTTTACGGCTTCAAGGTTTAAGGTTTAGGGTTTTAGGGTTTATAGGGGTTTATAGGAGTTCAAAAGGTTCAGGGGTTTAGGGTTTAAGGCTTCAGGGCTTTAGCATTTGGGTGTGTAGGGTTTAGGGCTTAGCGGGCAGTTCTGTTTTTGCTAAGGTGTTTTTAAGGTTTTCTTTTTTTGGGGGGGTCCTCATGATCAGGATCCGACTGTCCACAGTTTGAACCCTGTGAACCCTCAACGCTAAATCCTAAGTGAGGGTGACTGGGCGTTCATTCCGGGAGCCCTCTTGGGTTTCTTTGAGGGTTTAGGGTTTACGGGGTGAGAGTTGAGGGCTTTCCGGGGCAGAATCTTCGGAGTGGAGGCTGTGCAGCTGAGGCTTTGAGTTTAGGTTTTGGAGTTGTTGGCATAGACGGTTTAGGGTTTATGATTTAGGGTTTAGGATTTAGGTTTTGGAGTTGTTGGCATAGGGTTTGGGTTCGGCTGGGTCCTTGTTGGATACAAGTTGACATGTTGTTATAATAATAATTGCAAACCCTAAACCCTAAACCCCGATAAGGATTAAACATGCTCATGTTTTGATATGGCCCCAACAGGGAACCAGGAGGGTGACTGGGCTTTTGATAATGTAGGAACCTGATTGAGAAACCCTGGCCCTATAACCCCAACTATATTAGGATTCATATTAAGACCCCTAGTAAAGACCCAGGGTTTCTCAATCAGGTTCCTATATCACGCCCTACACCCTCTAAA
>CAJNJA010010248.1:0-10752 GCA_905231915.1 Symbiodinium necroappetens
GAAACCTTGGAAACGGACGACAACTTCGAGATCGTGGCCTCCACCGTCAAGGCCATCTACGATCAAACCTGCCGAACATGCGGCCTGATAAACCGCCTCATCATTTATATGCCTAAGGAGGGGGCGAAGGTTCGGAAGATGCGCATTGATCATGAGGTTGGCGACACTCCGGCCAAGCTGAGGCTGCTTCGTCCCAAGCTTGTGGACAAGCGTCAATCCGAAGACCCGGGCCCCGTCTCGGACAAAAGGCAGAAAGAAGACAACGCCAAATCCCGCAAGAAATGGGATGACAACTCGTGGTGGCATTCTTCGGATTGGCACTCTTCATCCAGCTGATGGCGCTGGAACAGGTAGCCTTCCTTAGTTAGTCCCGCGGGGCCTTGGGCCGTTCTTGCAAACCCGGTGGCTCTGCCAACCCCTTTTAGCCGCCGTGGACAGCTCTCTTCCACAGTAGCAGCGAGCACAGCTGCAGTGCAAAAGAGTTGGCAATTTGCGTCCAGTTTGCAGGTGATCCCAGGCAGTTTGCCACGATTAACTGCCACTTTGCATAGGTACGGAACGTTCAAGTGAGCTGCAAGCAAGCTGCACAAAGCTGTACAAAGCCCGACCATTGTACCTAGTCTGAGCGGCTTTAGTGTCTTCAGTTCATGTTCCTCTTCATGTCATGTCTTGCTGTCTTGCTAGGTCTCACTGTCACAATGTCTTAGCTTAGAGAGTGCCAGCGCGGCAAATGCCCGCCACGTGCAGAGTACGCTCGCACCGCGTCCAATTGCAAATTGTGGTTGTGGTTGTGGTTGTGGTTGTGGTTGTGGTGGCGGTGCTGGTGGTGGTGATGGTGGTGGTGGTGGTTGTTGTTGTTGCCGTGGCTGCTGGTGACGGGTGGTGTTGCTGTTGGTGCTGTTGCTGTTTTTGCTGTTGCTGTTGCTTTTGATGCTGCTATTTATTGGTGCTGCTCTTGTTCTGGTCCTTTCTTGTTTGTCGTCGCTTGCCAGTCTTTTTACCAACAGCCACTCTTCATTCAGTAGTTTGTCGTTAGCAAACCGCTGCGCGTAAGTCTTGTGGATCTTGTGTTGGACTGAACGCAACAGGTTTAGACTTCAAGGTTAGCTCATATTGTTGTATTGTGTTTGTGGACAGAACAAGTATGCTCAGAGGCTTGACAATGCTTCTCCAGAAGCATGACTGTTCGTGGGGATTTTGGTTTTGGGGTTTCGGGCGGCCCTAAACTAAACCCTAAAACTCAGCCTTAAGCCCTAAGCCCTGCCCTAAGCTTGCATGCCCAGTCGGTGAGGCACTCGGATTGCCATGCGCTTGACTCAAAAATCTGCGATGTTGTTCATTTCTTGGCTGATGTCGAAGAGGCCCTACCCTCTAATCCTTAGAACTTGGATATTGCCTCCACTCAGTAACCAAATCCAACCCGCGCACCTATGTTTTCTGTACTTCGAGATGCCTTGCCTTCAATCCTGTAGAGACATCAACATCAAACGTCCTAATAATCTGCAGCATTCGCAAGTTGGCAGAGCAAGAGACCCTGTCGTATTGGGCTGTATGTTGGAGCACCCCTAAACACTGAACCCTGAATGTAGACATCCTGCATGCTGGCTGTATTCCGAAAAAACCCACCCCTCCATGTCTTCAGGCTGTGTCATGAAGGCTGGGGGATCTAGGGCTTTAGTCTGACGCTGTACGTAGCTGTTCTTTTAAATCCCCTCGGTGCCCGAGACGTTGGGACCTTTGCTTTCGAGTTTTCGAGGCTTCGGGTACAAATCCGGGAGACCAGGAAAGGAACGAAGTCTACTCAGCAAGTTTGTGGTCTAATGAGTCTAATGGAATTCCGTTGCTCGTCAACTTTAACTCCAACCCTCCGAACTTTGCAGGTTTCGTGTTGGCAACATCGACATGTCTCAAGGTGTGCTGTGCATGCAATCCTGCCCTCCCATCCCGAACTTCAAAACCCCAAGCCTGAACTTTCCGCTTGAGACACCGCTCTCGAATTTGGACTCCTTGCCACAGCGTCATGTCGTGTAGGGTCCATAACATATTGGAACTAAGATGGCGCTAACATCCGAAGCCCCAAACCCCGATTCGAATTCAGGTACCGATCCGGAGTTACTGGCTATGGTGCCACCCACACGGCTCGTCCGAAGCTCATCTGTGGGGTGGTTTCCAGCTTGTCCCGGTGATAACAGTGTGGCAGGCTGTCACTTTGCTGTTCCAGAGCTCGGACAAGATCCGTGAAGCGAAGGAGGTGGGACACATAACGTAGCGTGACGTGCCCACGTTGGAGACTTCTTCGTATTAGGATAGGCAGGCAGACATGGGGCGCCTGGTGCAGTCTGACAGGTGTGCCCGTTCGCATGCATGCAGCCTGCTCCTTGAAGTGACATGTTGGTCACTTGATCGGTTAAAGTCAAATTTCAGCGGGAGTCGATGGGGCCATGCACAAGTATTGCGCCGGTCAGCTGCCGACGCGAGAACCGAGATCAAGTCTCACAAGAAACTATACTCACCTGACGGTTCTCTCTGCTAGCGCCATGGTGAAGTGTCATGTGGTTACTTTAAAACAGATGTCTGAAGACAAGGGCAACCAAAGCAAGGAAGTTCAGGTGGGCGATGCCATCGTAGAGAGTCTATATAGAGACGCCTGACTTGGTTGAGACTTGAGGAGTTCTCGGGCTTTCTCATTTGAGTGTGCGGAGGAACCACACGGTGTGAAGCAGGTCTGATATGGCTCTTCAGTACTTTCGCCAATCTGCATCGTGCAGGCCCAACGGCTTGCCATTGAGAAGGATGGCCAGAAGGTCAGCGACAAGCTGGTGTACCTGAAACAGTGACCAGCATTTATGATATTGGACCTTAGGGTTTAGGTCTACCCGAAGCTGAGACCAAACGTACACGAAGCGTGTATGCAGATTGTGCAGGTTCAGGTTAGGTGTTGCAGCCACGCACGAAAGCCAAACGCATGTAGCCGAGCATGGCAGCCTCTATGTCTGTGAACAGGAATTCGGCCTGGGCCTATACACAGGCACATTCTTATAATGCAGAGTTAGCTCAGTTTCCATATTTGTGAATGTAACTGCATATTGTTATACTGTTGAATTTCAGACAGCCCGAGTTTGGAACACTGTTAGGGTTCAGGAGTTTAGGATGTCGGGGGTTCCGCTTTTACAGTCTTAAGCTTAGTTGGTTCAGGGATTCAAGGCTTTGGACTTAGAGTCTAGAGTTTAGAGGTTTACGGCGCAGGGGTCGCTATGAAGGAAAAGTCCGGTTTTTATGCCTTCAGCTGACACTGCTTTTGTGTCAGTATAAACCACGGTATCTCGGCCATGAGGGGCTTATGGTCTGACTGGTGACACATCTTATCAGGCACGAGGGGTGGCGTATATATTACATTGTGTATATAGGCACATAAACAAATAAATAAATAAATAAATATATAAATAAATAAATATATATATATATATGCAACCCCCCCCTAAAACCTAGGTTTTACTATTTGTCGCATCAAACCCAGAACAATGTCCATATCTAAGTTATACTCCTCCATCCGTCACAGCAGAGGTTACTTCACAAGACCCTCCCCACCCCCCCCAAGGTTTATAAACCCAGCACAGAGTTTATAAACCCAACATGGAGATTATAGTGAAGGTAGTGGGTTCCAATACTTACCTTATGAAACAAAACAAATTTCCATACAGAAGTAAAGAAAGTAAAGATCATAATGTAAGTCACAAGATACATCTGTGCAACACATGAAATCCAGTGTAAGCTACTGTAACATACCATTGCTTTTCCGACCTCAAAAATCTAATGGTGAAAAAGTAATGAAAGCACTGCTATTTACGATGACAAATAGTAAAACCTAGGTTTTTTTGGGGGTACCATATATGTATATATATATATATATATACACATATATATATATACATATATATATATACATACATATATGTATTTGTTTATAATGCAGAACATGCACACGAATCGGGGATGGGGCGGCTTCAGAAGCAGACAGCCAGAGACTGGGGCCGAGCAGTGAGGAAGAGAGAGATGGAAGAAGCTTGATGTCATCAGGTATGTCGGAAATGCCTGCGGGACGATTGCTTGCCTTCACAGCATGGCAAACAATGCAGAGGCCACATAAGAGGGGCGAGTCCTTGCGGGACACATAGTTCAGGCGCTCCTTTTTCAAAGACTCAGCGCAGGAGCTTTGCGCAACGGATCCTGACAGCAAAGGCGTATCGTGCTCGAAGCCTCCAAAAGAGACTACGGCTCACTTTTTTGTTTCGGGCTTTGCTAGCTCTAACTGCGGTGCATATTCCTCGTGCTGATCCGCTCATCCTGTCCTATCCACAAAACGACGAGCCAGGCAGAAGTACGCCGATAGTTTATGCGGGTCACCGGGTGAGGATTGGAAGGCTTCGGGTCAAGAAAGGAATCTAGGACTGAGGTTGCGTACTCTATCATACCTGAGAGTGCAATTGCGAGTTCAGGCATTGAGCTTTACGGGTTTAGAGTAGACTTTAGGTGTCGGGTTGAGGACCCCTGCAAAGAACAGTCAGTGAGTCAAGGTCTAACGTAGAGGATGTGCAAGGCAATGATCCCAAGGCAACTCTCTGTAAGCTTAACATGCGAAAGTATATGCTGCATGGGCACATGGACCCTTCGCGCTCTTAGGCGAAGCCAGAATCCACAGCTTGAGGGTTTTAACGGCGGTCGTCCTCCTAAGGTCCTATTCCAGCTCCTTCCAGTGGGACCATTCATGAAATCTGAAAGGTCTGTGATGCAACATAAACGCACAGACCCAGACCCCAAACTTTGGTGCAGGCCTTGGGGCTTTCTGCTGAATCGCCGGTGGGCAAGTTCCTGGACACCATCAAGGGCAAGTCGCCCCAGGACCGTTGAAGTTTGGGGTTTGGGGGTTATGCTCGGAATAGGCTATCTGCCTTGAACCCCAAAGCTCCACCGAAACCCCCAGAGCTGCCCTCCTCGCTTGAAGTCCCAAGCCCCTGAAGCCGTTCAAGCTCGAAACCTGCAAGCCGCAAGCTCTACATCTGAAATTCCTCCGCAACATATACCGATGCGGTGCACCCTGGACCTCTATGGGCCCAGCCGCTGAAAGCCTGAGCTTGGAGGGAACGCTCCCACTAAAGAAGAGGATGCTGGGCTCGCTTTGGTCGACGCCACGGATCTGCATTCGGCCTCGGAGGCCTTCGGGCCTTCCTTCAACTCGTGGCTCTTTTGCCCTTCCTTTTGTGTTTCAACTGCGAACTTCGCTTTGTTGTTTTCTTCTTTGTGTGACTTTTGCTCTTCAGATCATCCCTGGCAGTTTGCCGAAGTTGTGATTTCTCTCAGAACTGAAAGGGTCGATTGAGCACAATTGAGCTGCTTGCTGTGCGTCAGGTTTCAGATTCCGGGTCTAGGATTTGGAGCTCTGGCAGCCTTTGGTGAGTCAAGGGGCTGCCAGTACCTCATGCTGATTTGTTCTCCAAAGTTAAACTAATCCCGTTGGTCCGGTTTGGATTTAGCACGGCTTCGATTCAAGGTTCCCCGGAGTGTTTCCGAGTGTTTCCGTTACCAAAGGCTACCAGTATCCGAAGCCGAGATTCGCATGGAGCTCGACCACATCCCAAGCCCTCCCTATACCCCTGAAGCCTGCTTAGTAAAGAAAGACCTGTAGCTTATAGACCATAAAGTCACGTCTGGGGTTTCGGAGTTCCTGCATCAGACCTACGCCACTTGTAGAGCTTGTGGAGTACGATCAGGAAGAAGTGCTGCAATGATGCATGCATTCATACGTACATTCATTTGTACGAATGCACATGTAAACATCTAGCCCGACAGTCCTTACGAGTAGGTACGTGCTGGCACACACACAAAATGAAGATATGCATATCTATACACATTTATTTGTTTATTCAGATTGCTCCATAGATATGCAGACAGATAGATGGATAGAAAGAAAGAAAGATAGATCCTTCGTTTGATGCGTGAACAGATAGACAGATAGAGAGATAGATAGTTACCGATATACAGATAGCTAGATGCATGCTAGCCTGGCATAGACAGCAAGCAGACAAATGGATGACAGACAGACAAATAGACAGACAGACAAACAGCCAGGCAGGCAGGCAGGCAGACAGACAGACAGAGACACAGAGAGACAGGGACACAGAGACAGAGAGACAGACACAGGGACAGGGACAGGGACAGGGACAGAGACAGAGACAGACAGATCGATGGATAGATCGTTTATGGACGGAGAGGGAGAGGGAGAGAGCGAAGCACCAGTTCCTGGCAGGCCAGCGCACAGGGAGGCCAAACGTCGGCACCGCAGGCCGGGGCCGCAACACTCAAAGCCTCTTTATCTAGGAGTCGGTCATGCACCCCATATGTATTTCCTAAATAGCACGAGACCTCGTAGAGTCGTAGAGAAGCATCACTACAATATCTGTTCGCATCGCCAAGTATGCAGACTTGTACGTTGGAGTGGGTTATCGGATGCATCTGCGAGCTGAAGAGCCCCCATTGCTCTCAGACATTGACGGATCAGAGGCCTTGACGGCTCAGCTTGGACAAGTTTGAAGCAGTTATACATGCTTGAGTCAAAACGGAAATGAGCATTATGCCCATGTGCAACATGTGTATTTTTTGCATGTGTATGTGTGTATACATACATATATATATATACACATGTATATATATATATATGCATGCATTCAACTTGTTTAGATGCATGTGTGTATATATGTATGTGTATAATATATATATATATAGTTATACACACATGTATATGATCTCAAACATATATATATGTATATATATGAAGCCCTTATCTACTTACCTACCCCAGCCGGTGGCACATTCTTTATTTATGCAGATATCTGGAGCTTTAGTGTTGCATCAAGTCTCCAATTGGTCTGACCATGGCTCGCTTCAGATCCTCCTGTCCTGCTTTGCTTTGCGCTGCTTTGGGTTGGTGTTGGGCCATCTCTGGCTGCTTCCTTCCGAGCCCACAATCGCCCCGCCGCGAGGACGTGAGGCTCCAGCGCCCTGCAAGGTCAGGGCAGAGTGCTTCCAGTCGTCCTGGAACGTCCTTGGCCGGGGTGTCCATGGCAGTTGGATTCGTAGCTGCAGCTTCTGCGCGAAGCAGGGCCAGGTTTGCCAGTGCTAGCTCGTCCTCTGCTGCGACGAACTCAGACGACTTTCAGAAGCTCATGGGCGTTTGTTATGGTGCGGCAGGTGTCGCGCATCTTTTCGATCTGCTTGGACCGAACCTGCTGCCTGCCATGGCTGGTGCGCCAAGCTTTCAGGAGCTCCCACTGCCAGGTCAACTTGCAGCCTTGTTCTGGTGTGCACTTCGCTTCGCAGTTGGATTAGGCTGTGCTAGTTGCTTGTATGTAGTCTTATCTATCATTTGTACCGGTATTCCCGTATGAATCTGAAGAAACTTCGTTCGATGGGTTTCCTGTGAATTTTGGCGCTTCCACTCGCTGGCAGGCAACCGGTCCGATTGCTTTTGCTGCAACGAGGCTGACCTCTAGGCCTTTTGGAGATGCCTCTCTCGCTTTCTATGGGCTCTATGAGATTGGCCTGGCAGCATCGGTGACTGCAGCATATCCATCAGCCGGCGTGCAGGGTGTGCTCAACGCCGTGCAAGTGCAGCTTGTGGTATTGGCAGCTTACGTCTTTACAGCCTGGAAGGACCAGCAGAACGATGATGCCACATGATAGCTGGCGACAGAGCGGTTTGGATGCTTTGGGGCGCTCAGCTTTCGGCGCTGCTAGAGCACGGTCCCATGGCTTGAACGAACTTCCAGTGCCTTCAGCTGGCCTGGTCTGGTTATGGTGAACTGTACCACTGGGTCAACGACGACGGACGCATAGCTCGAAAAGGAGCTCGCCAGCATGCGATCGGGTGAGTGAAGCAAGACAAGCAAGACAGAGAGACGCCAGTACTTCTAGGAGTCTAGAGGGAGGAATAGAGCACGAGAGAGAGAGAGAGAGAGAGAGAGAGAGAGAGGGACAGACCGAGCCCCTTCCATCTGGCTGTTTCCTGGGCACGGTTGGTGTCCAGGTCAAGGGATGCCTCAGGTTCGGTAGCGCTGCCTGTTCGAATGCGCGGGTCCGGTCCTCGCCCACCTGCGGGCTTGTGCAAGTTCTATGGGTCGTTGTACGATTGGTAGCTCTTGTTTGCTCACGATAAACCCCAAGCTTTTTTCGACAACCTCTTCGTGGCACTTGCGAGGCAGATGCAGATGTCGATGCGTGGTCGGGCTAAGACGAGAGTTCCTTCTCAGAGGTTTTGCTCCTTACAGGCCTGGGATTGTGGATTCCAGGTAAGTTCAGCGTGGTCCATGAGCTGATACGCAAGGACAAGGAGCTCTGTGTTGAACTTTCCCCAGGCTACGAGTACGTTAGACCCAGCCGTCCGCGGAACACCCCAAACCCTGCCATATGTATTTTCGGCCCGCAATCTAAAAAGGGCCACAACCGGGAGGATCAGGGAATAAGTTTGGATAGTGGGAAATCGTGAAAAAGCCGCATAAGGTCCCCCGATCCTACGTTCAACAGCTTGGGGTGCTGGTCTTGGGCTTTGGGTTGAATATGGCTTGGAGACAATAACCTGCGTACGCAACAAAAACCCATACGCATGCGGCAGCGTGTGCCCCAAGTCTGACACGTACAGACATCAGACTCGCACTCGACCTTACCTAGACCCCTGGCAGGCTTGGACCAGGCTGCGAGTTTGCTTGCCTTTTCCCTGATACTTACATACAGGGCTGAAGGTTCATACTATTTTTGAAAACGATGTGAGATTCTATTCCAAATTTTGCGATCACTATATAGACGCCACGACGTGGCAGTATCGACGGTTATTCAGACCTCTACGTACCTTGAACGCTACACTCCTGAATCCTACGCCCGAATTCAAGAGGTGCTATGCCAAACAACCCAATCCAGGCCCACAGGCGCACTCCCACTTTTTGCCGACAGAACTCTGCAACCCCCTTCATACGTTCACGAAGCATGAGACCATCTCTTCGTTGCCTTTCAGTCTATCAGGCTTGAAGCCCAGGCCCTTCAGTCTTAAATCCGACGTCCTCCGCCCTAGCCGTGTGTCCTCCAGACGAAGGGCCGAAGCCTAAGACAGTCCAGGATGGTATAGCATCGTATGGAAACCATGGTAAAGCATAGTATCGTATCGCATGGCATGGCATGCTATGCCATACCAAGCCAGGCCATGGTCTGGTATGGCATGGCAATGGCATGCTGCGCTACAGTGTGGTACAGTACGATATAGTACGGTGTAGTATGGTATGTCACGGCATGCTATAGCATGGTATAGTTTAGTATAGTATGTACGGTATGGTCTCGTGCGGGGCTTCGGAAAGCTTGAAGGTTTTGGGTCTGGGAGGTCGTATGGTTTTGGCCTTAGCGAGGTTTAAGTTGGGTCTGATCAATGCGTAGTGCATCAATAGCTTATAGTCCCCAAATGCTCAAAGTTTGAGAACACAGCCTCCGCGACAATACCAGCCTTTAGCCATGCAGAGCAATCTCAGGCACTTCATCTGCTTCGTGGAGTGCCAGATAGCTCGCTTGGTTAGGAAATCTCCAAGCCCGCAAGCAGATGCAAGGATACATGCATACATATATGTATATAAATATACATGATGTGCATATGTGCGTTTACACAAGCATGTAATGTAGGGGTGTGTGTGTATGAATATTTATATATATATATACATACATATATATATGCATGCATGTGTGTGCGTGCATGCACAGTTTGAGAATGTGCGTGAGGGTGTAATCGGACCACTGGTGCAGTTGTTCGATCCCTCGTTTGGGAAGAGGAGAAGTTTCAACAATTTCGGTGGTCTCGTAGCTGATTGGCTCCGGATGTCCACTCTGAATGCTTTACAGGAGTCGAACCGTGAGCCACATAGCTAGATATGCTAGCTGCCAGCTAGCTTCAGCTTGTACTCATCCTGCGGATAGCATTCTTCTGTCAGCTTGGGTGTCCTGACAGCACATTCCTGTGAGCTATGTGCATCCATGTGTAGCTGCTTACTCCGCCCAGAGCACTACACAAACACGTGGAGTTGTGTGGCTCTGTACTGCAACTGCTGTGTGTTTGGGACTTCTGTTGTTCTAGCGTTGGGCAAAAATCTTTGAGGAGCCAATCCTCAATGTAGAGGTCGTCGACTCAAGGCTGTTAGTCTCCAAGGGACCGGAGGCTTTTTCCTCCTTTCCTAAAGTTGACTCCATGCAGCCGAACCTCGCTAGAGCCGCTAGAAGCCTAGCTCAAAACCTGAAAGCCACGAACCTTTGAACCCCTGTGCCCTTGACCAAGAAACCTCAACGACTCATTCGCCAGGAAAGATGGAGAGCTTTTTGAGCTTGATGGCAACAAGGTATCTCGTCGGACAAGCTTCTCGTTGGTTGGGCAGGGCAGCACATGTTGCTCTTGGGCTTTCTGCTTTACCTTCACACGGCAAGCTTAAGATCTTGGCTTTAGATCTTGAGCACGAAGATCACGCACCTAAACCCGGCGAGCCATTGTGACACTGTTCAAGCTTTGCAGACTCTGGTTCCTCAGTTCGGGTTCCAACTGTTGTACGAACCCCTCCTGCACTAGTTGCTTCCTCTTCATCAGCGACCCAGGCAAGACGGGAGTCTGAAGCTGTCAATTAAAGAACTTCGGATGCCTTCAGGCAAAGGTATAGGTGCTTCAATCTTACCCCC
>CAJNJA010010249.1:719-14304 GCA_905231915.1 Symbiodinium necroappetens
ATAAGGACTACTTGGATCCTTAGGGTGTTTGTGCACACGCTTTCTGGAGAAGGGCTTTTTATGCGCTCGTTTCGCCAGAGTCGTCTCGCCTGCGGAGATGTTCTAGATGTCTTCCTGGGCTCTACCTAAAAGTAGGGTTTAGGATTTAGGGTTTAGGGTCAGGGTTTAGGATTTAGGGTTTAGGGTTTAGGGTTTAGGGTTTAGGGTTTAGGGTTTAGGGTTATAGTAGGCTCTAGCTGTAGCCGATCAAAAACTACCTGTGTAGGGGTCCTTGTTGTGGTTTCGGTCATTACTCATAGTTCGTTAAAGATTTGGGTATTTGGGCCAAGGGTATAATATCGAAGACTAAACCCTAAACCCTAAACCCTTACGGTTGTTACGAGTATGTTGCCATATACTCCAACCACCCAGCTCTAACTACGAACGCCCGTAAAAGTTTAGGGTTTAGGGTTTAGTTTGCACCGTTGTTTGTAAGGCCCAAAAGCCTCAGCATATTATCACATGAGCCCTTCGAGCCGTCAAGCCGGAAGCCTTGTGATGCCAGACGAAACACTTGGTCTTGGTGCTGCCGCCTTTCTGCAATTCGCACCCCAGAGAGCCCCGCGGAGGGGTTTAGGGTTTAGGGTTTCTAAACTAAGAAATTTTGAAAATTGGCTTGTTCAGTCGTGTACACTCACTTTCTAGTGTAATATGACTACTCCAATGAAGTATGTTCTTTCCTCGCTGGGTTATCGAACAGCCTAGCAAGTCACACTCAAATAAGAAACTCTTTACAGCATGAGGTATAAATCCTGATTTAGGCTCTAACTTACTGCAATCACGTAATATGCCTTCGGCTATGAGGTTTCCTTAATTGGTCAGGAGTGGTAGTGTTTGAGGCTTAGGGCTAAGGGTTTATAAGGATTAAGTAAACCCTAAACCCTAAACCCCTAAACCCTAAACTCTAAACCACTAAACCCTACACCTTAAACTGTCAGGGGAGTGACAGGCTCTCTGGGCATGTTGTCAAGGTTGTCAGGAAAGTTTGCGGTCCTGATGAAGTTTTAGTCCCCATGAGGCACATGTGGGAGCTCTACAACCCGAAAGCATTTTGACTTTACTGCAAATACCAAACTCTAAGCTATGAAGATGGTCCATACCGACAGACCTTGCAGAGCTCAAGACTCATAAGGGGAGCTGCCTCCCATGCCTCCCTAAATCCTACACCCTTATTGACTTATACTAACATACCCTTATAGAAACCCTTATAGATCCCTTGTTAAGGAGCCCCTGAAAAGGGACCTGTTCCAAAACTCATCCAAGATGAGTTTTTCTCGAGCGGGTGTATGCGCATGGCCCTGAGCTCCCTAAATCGAGCCTAAACCCTAAGTCCTAAACCCCAAAGCCCTACTTGGAGGTTCATGGGTAGTTATAAGTGGAGTTATAAGTCCCCTAATATAGTTTATAACTATAGTTGGTCTACTTGTATACTTGTAACTACCCATGAACCTCCAATTAGCCCTAAACCCCTTGGGGACTTGAGCCCCAAACGACCCTAAGTCCTCAAGCCTCATCCCCTAAACCCCCAAACAAGACCCGAATCCCTAAACCCTACCTCATAAAAGCCTAAACCCTAAACCCCAAACCCGAAGCCCTAAACATCAAACCCTAAAGCCTTATCAACCCTAAACCCCTAGACCCTAAGACCCTACGACCAAAACCCTAAGACCCTAAGACCCTAAACCCTTAGACCCCAAAATGCCGAGCAGGCCCTAAGCCCCCCAAGGATCCTTTAAAAGGAACCCCAAAATGCCTATAGATCCTTCGAGGAAACCCTAAACCCCATATGGGACTTTCCGAAAGTTAGGGTACCTTATCTTGGGGTGCTTATAATAAGGATCCTACTATGTAGGGTACTATATTAGTAGGGTCCCCTATTTTCGGAAACCCCCCATAGAGATCCTTTACAAGGAGCCCCAAAAAGGCCTTGCGGGCCTGGTGGCTTAGGATGCTTCTGATGGAGCACTGCCGCCCTCAACGACTGAAGTCCAGAACCCCCCAAAAGACCCCGAACCTGAAGGATCAGGGTTTAGGGTTGAGGGGTTTCGGAGTTTAGGGTTTAGGGGTTTAGGGGTTTAGGGTATAGGATTTAGGGGTTTAGGGAACCTCTCAACCCCTGAAGCCCTAAGCCTTACACCCCAAAGACCGGATCCTTAAATCCAAGTTTAAGGGTTTAGGGTTTAGGACCAAACCCGCGGTTTAGGATTTAGGGTTTAGGGTTTAGGACTGAACCACCAAACCCGGAACTCCCAACACCAAAATCAACGCCGGAGCCCAAACGAAAAAAGCACACGAAGGGCATAGGGGTATGAACAAACATCAGGCAACATCCCCCGTTTACAGCCCGCTCTACCCGTTATAGCTAGTTGCATACCTCCATTTTTGTGTTTGACTTTTTGGTGTTCGCCCACTGATTCAAGCCTTGTCGTGTGACCTGGAGCGGTGATCCCATAGAGCACAGGGTAAGGATAAAGACGTAGGATGTAATGCAGAAGCCTAATGTTTATTCTCAAATTTGATTACTGTTTGGTTGGCATCTCTTTCAACTTCCTGTCGGCCTTTGCGCAGCCTACGCTCATTTTCAAGTTCAAGGAAAGTTCATGCAGAAGCCTGCACATTTGTCATCTTTCTTGATATACCAGACTGCGTGTTGCAGCATGGATGGGATGAAAAAAGTGCCTTGAGCTGCCAAGCCTGCCTGCACCTGTATCCGTCTGAACCTGCTGGGAGTATAGGGTTCTAAAGGGGCTTAGCCTAGAGTCAGGGGGTGTAGTGGTATCGAATCTAGAAGTGATGTAAATTTAGAGTTAAGGGTTTTGGACTATAGAGTTCGACGTGGGTTCTACCGGGGTTCTCAAGCGTTGAGCGTTCAGCCAGGGTTTAGGGGCTTAGGGCTCCGGGGCCTCGAAACCCCAAAAAGGTCAACCTGTAATTGCTCTGAACCAGATTTTGCGGCAGTTCCTACAGTCAGCTCTCTCTCTCTCTCTCTCTCTCTCTCTCTCTCTTTCTCTTGCGCTTTGTGTTGCAACCCTGCGAGCCATTTACTACGCATGAACAGCTCATCCCATTACCGCCAACATCCCTGAGTTAATGGCGATACGCGTTGAGTCAAAAAACGAAGGAATCGGAAAAACATAGGCACCCAACAGCCTTTGTGTGTGCGGGGCTCAGGGGCTAGGGTGTAAGTGTTGCGGGGTTTCGGGTGTAGTGCTTTTAGTGTCTAGGGGCTTAACCCTAAACCCTAAACCCCTAAACCCTAAACCCTAAACCCTAAACCCCTAAACCCTAAACCCTAGGGTTTAGGGCCATGACCCTGCCCTTGGAGCATCCCGGTGCCTTGCCCTAAGCCAGCCTCGGCTGTGAACCCTTCAGGAGAGTAGGAGCCTTCCCGGGCGTAGGGCTTAAGCTTTGGAGTTTCGGGTTTAGGGTTCAGGCTTTGGGCTTCAGGCTTAGAGTTTCGGGTTTAGGGTTTAGAGCTTCGGGTTTAGGCTTTAGGGTCTCGGGTTTAGGGTTTAGAGTTAAACCCTAAACCCTAAACCCTAAGGGTTTAGGGTTTCGGGTTTAGGGTTTAGGCTCTGTTTCTTGGAACCCCAAACCCGAACAAGCATAAGCTTAGGCCTCGCATCCCGTACAGCCTGAGGCCCCTGAAACACACTCCGGAAAGCTTTACATCCTAAGCTCTAGTTTAGGGTTTAGGGTTGAATTAGGGCTTAGGCTTTAGGGTTGCTTAAATCCGAACGGCACCTGTGGCCCCCTACCCAAAGAATTTAATCCTACACAACGCTATCAAAACCCATGAAGAATGTTGAACAATTTAGGGTTTAGGGTTTAGAGTTTAGGGTTTAGGGTTTAGGGTTTAGGGTTACTTACTTATCACACCCTCAACTTTCATAGCAGGTGCTTCGAGCAAAAGCCCTGCGAACAGAGAGGGCACTGCCGGGAGCCACAGCAGGAACGGTTTTTTAGGGGTCTGAATAGATAGTAGCAGTCTCCCATCAGGTCCCCGAATACACCTCTGAATCCCAAACCCTAATCCCTAAACCCTAAGCCCCAAGCCCTAAACCCCAGACCCTAAACCCTAATCCCGAAACCCCAGACCCTAAACCCTAAACCCTAGACCCTAACTATAATCCCTATATAATCCCAAAGGTTAACCTTTAGTGCCCCTAGGATATTGGACAAGTACACTCTTTCATATATACTACACCCTCAACCCTAGCCTAACCTTATAAGGGCCTTGCTACAGTTGATGATATAAATCCTGCAATACCAATAGTAAGGAATATACCATAATTCCCATAGTTTAGGGTCCTTAAGGTAAGGCAGGATTTCTATCATCAGCCGTAGTAGCCCTCTTACAATAAGCCGCCAGGGTTTTTCTTGTGGAACCCTGAACCCTAAACCCTAATCCTTAATCCCTAAACCCTAAACCCTAATCCCTAAACCCTAAACTCTAATCCCGAAAGTAAGGAAGGCTCATCCCTAAACTTGAAAGCTTATGATTCAAGACTTTGGTTGCAGTGTTTTGGGTTTAGGCTTTTGCTTTTAGGGTTTAGGCTCTGGGCTTTTGGGGTTTAGGGTTTAGGCCTTGGGCTTTTAGGGTTTAGGGTTTAGGCCTTGGGCTTTTAGCGTTTAGGGTTTAGGCCTTGGGCTTTTAGGGTTTAGGGTTCTTCATTCAACCCTTAACCCAGCAGCCTTCGTGGGGATTTCGGAAGTGGAGGAACAACGAATACGAAGCCTCTCGCAGGATCCTTATCATAAGAACCGCTAAACCATAAACCCTAAACCCTCAACCGAGGTGCAAGAAGCCCGCCAGTCCCACCACAAGTCCATTAACTAAGTGCAGGCGTACCCACATTTAACTAGCCTGCATAAATCCCTGCATACATCCCTGCGCCGGCCAACAAAAAAGGTACCCCTACTGTTGATGATATAAATCCTGCATTGCCTTAGGGACCCTAAACTATGGGAACTATGGTCTATTCCCTTATCATAGGTAATGCGGGGTTTCTATCATCAGCCGTAGTTTTGACGGAGTGTTCAACCAACCCGAGACCTAGGCGTTTAGGGTTTAGGGGTTTAGGGGTTTTGGGTTTTTTTCTCGGGGTTCAGGGGTTTAGGGTTTTTTTGGGGTTTAGGGCTTTAGGGGTTTAGAGTTTAGACTTTAGGGTGTAGGGGTTTAGGGCAGCGCTGCGCCCAGGCCTGAGCTCGTTCGGAAGTCCCGGCTGCAGGCGCGAGACCTTCCCTTAGGGCTTTCTGGGGGAGCGAAGGTTTAGGGTTTAGGGTTTATAGGGTTTATAGGGTTTAGGGTTTAGGGATTTTAGGGTTGAGGGTTGAGGGCTTATAGGGTTTAGGGTTTATAGGGTTTAGGGTTTAGGGTTTAGGGGTTTCGGGTTTAGGGGGGTTTAGGGGGTTCTGCTTGGAGGTTCATGGGTAGTTTATAGGGCTCCTTTAAGGGCTCCTATAAGGGGTCCTATAAGGGGTCCCAAAAGGGGGTATAAGGGATCCTATACTTGGAGGTTCATGGGTAGTTATAAGTAGGGTTATAAGCAGGGTAGCTATAGTTATAACTGTTATAACCTGTATTAGGGGACTTATAACTCCACTTATAACTAGCCATGAACCTCCAAGTATGACCCCTTATACCCCCTTATAGGACCCCTTATAGAGCCCTTAACGGAGCCCTTAAAGGAGCCCTTAAAGATCCCTTAAAGGAGCCTTATAACTAGCCATGAACCTCCAAGAAGGGGCTTTAGAAGATTAGAGAGTTTCGGCGTCAATGGTTCATGGTGTAGGGTTTGGGCATTTAGGGTTTAGGGTTCAGGGTTCAGGGTTTAGGGTTCAGGATTTAGGGTTTAGGCTTACAGGGTTTAGGGTTCAGGAATTTAGGGTTTAGGTAGGGTTGTAGGAATAAGCGCCTGAGGGTTTTGGGAGTCGGTTCAAGCTTTGGGACCGGGGTTCAGAGTCCAAACCCTAAACCTAAAACCCTAGACACTAAACCCCCAACCCCCAAACCCCTAAACCCCCCTAAACCCCAAAACCCTAAACCACTAAACCCTAAACCCCAAAGCCCGAAACCCTGGAACCCTAAACCCTAATCCCTAAACCCTAAACCCCAAACCCCTAAACCCCTAAAGCCCTAACCCCCAAACCCTAAAACCCTAAACCCCTATAACCCTAAATCCTATAACCACGAAACCCCTAAACCCCTAAAGCCCTAAACCCCAAACCCCAAACCCCCAAACCCCTGAACCCTAAACCCTAAACCCCTAAAGCCCTAAACGCCCTAAACCCTGTAAACCCCTAAACCCCTAAACCCTATAACCCTAAACCCTATAACCCCTAAACCCCTAAACCCTATAAACCCTAAACCCTTTAAACCCTAACCCCTAAACCCCCAAAAACCCCTAAACCCTAAGTCCAGGGAGTGTTGGGTTCGTGGGGTCGGGTCGGCTCCGTGGCTTCAGCCCCACACTTCCCCTACGTTTACTTTTAAGGGTCCAAAGGACCTAAGACTCGGGGTTCTATACTAGGTTCCTGAGTAGTACCTTTTGCCCTTTTTGTTGGTAAGGTTCCCCTTACTAAAACTGAGAAACAGGAAAAGGGTACCCTTATTATTAAGGGGTCACTCATGAACCTAGATAAGGGATCTGCTAATCCATAGAGGTTTGTCCTTTGTAGGCTTTGAAACGGGGGGTTATAGAGGTCCAAAGGACCTAATAATCATATACTTGGGTTTGGGGATTTAGGGTTCAGGGTTTAGGGTTTCGGGGTTTAGGATTTAGAGTTTACGGTTCGGGTTCAGGGCGGATTATAATCATGTACTTGGGTTACGGATAGTAGTTTGGCAGGTTAGTATTCAGGAGAGTATATGATTATTAGGTACTTGGACCCTGAGGGCTACTTTGAGGGCCCCAAAAAAGAACAGCAGCATAAGCATTTGGTAGGGATATCCTGTTGATGATATAATCCTGCATTGCCTTAAGGACCCTAAACTATGGGAACTATGGTATATTCCCTACTATGGGTAATGCAGGATTTTTATCATCAACCGTCCCTGATGTAGGGGTTCTGATTAAGAAACCCTGGCCCCAAAACCCCAAAATATTAGGGTTCATATGAAGAACCCTAATAAAGACTCAAGGTTTCGTACTCAGGTTCCTACATTACCCTTTTGGGCTTCATTATAAGGTTTAGGGTTTAGGGTTTTGGGTTTTGGGTTTTGGGTTTAGGGTTCCTACATTACCCTTTTTGGGCTTCATTACAAGGGGGTTTATGCGGGAGATCCCTATCCTAAGTTTTGCTTACCACACTTGGTGGATCGTGGGACTTAGTAAGTTAGGTCGTAAGCACCTGAAGTGTAAGTACTTAACAGTCTAGTTACCTTATTTATATCCCCAGTTGGAGACTTGTTTGACTTAGTAAGTAAGGTTATAAGTACCTGAGTTCAGGTTGTAAGTACTTACAGGCCTTGTTGCCTTATTCACAACTCCAGTTACTAAGCCCATCCGATCCTTTTAAGTACAAGTGCAGGGACCAACCACGGGGTAATTACTGTAGCAAGTGCCACCGGGGGTGATCTTCGCGGTAGCAACATCAGGGAGGCAAAGGCAAAGACGACAAGGGATCCGAGGGAAAGTCGAGGAACACCAATCAACAGCGTGATGAAACCGAGAATATTCACTACCAAAGTGCTGTTGGATCCGGGATGGCAAGCCAATTTCTGGGACAAGCCACGGTTTAAGACTAGACTGTTGAAACCCAGCGTAAAAGGATGTTCGCATCATTTGAAGCGTGATTGCTGCAAGCTCAAGCGTGATCAAGCCAAAGGAACTGCAAGACAGGTTGCAGATGAGACTTCGTCTACCGTGGCCCAATTTCGCCGCCGCCACTGCACCTTCAACTGTTGCCCCAAGTCATGGTGCTTCGAATGTTCCTCCCGCGCTCAAATTTGAATCCTAAATCCTGAACCCCGCACGCTCAGAGACCGCAGTGCAACTATCTTATTCCGGCTTCTTAGCCGCATTTGCTGAGGACTGCCGAAAAAACTATGGCGCCAAGCCCGCTAAATTGCTGCAAGAACTGTCGTGCCTACCTGTGTTTTCGTCAGCCATTTCTCTGAACTCTTTACACAATGGACTGCAAACCCTTTTGGGTATCATCGTGGCTTGGGGCTTCATAGGTTTTTATCAAGGCCTTTAAAAGAGGTTCATGGGGCCTGACAGGGTTTTGTATCGGATTCTCATGGGGCAATGTAGATTTCATGTTTTGTGGTTGTGAGGTTTGCTTTTGGGATTGATTGGGTCAGTTTCGGGGCTTTGAGTTTAGATTTTGGGTTGTTGTGTTTGGTTGTTGGGCTTCGGGTTTTGGGTGTCGGGTTGGTTCCGAGGGAATCGGGTCGCTTTCTGCTAAGCCTCAACCCCTAAACCGTGAAACCTAAATGGCAGCCTTAACTACGGTATACCACCAGGGACTCCGACGCTATTTAAGGAAAGTGCCGTAACTCGTATTAAGGATCCTGCCCCAACGTAACTAATGTAGATTCTTGCTTAATTGGAGTTCCCGCATCCTGCATATTCAGATTGGGCCTGGGGTTTAGTACAGATGAAAGTTGAGATTGTGTTTTGTGTGTAGAGTTCGGAGTATGAAGGATGTATATTCTACGACGTTGTAGGACAACTCTGTAAAGAAGGCATTTGTGCTGCCTGCGTACTGTGGCAGGAAATCTTCAAGAACCGGGAAACCGTGCACCAGGAGCCGGCTTGTGGATTGGAAGAACCGTGATAGTTGCAAATGGTGCTATGATAAATTAGGAGATAGAGATACTATTTTTTATGGGTGTTAGCTTTACGAGGTTTATGACAGGGACCTTACTGATTGCACTAGGGCCTAGGGTTTCGAAGTATGACGAGGAAACCGAAGGAATAGTATTTCCAATTATTCAAGATGATCATGCAGTATCACACCCTGGATGTTTTTAAGGGTTCGTTAGGGTGCCGCCTATTTCCCGGACAGATAGTTTAAGGTACCTCTTCCAAAGTTAAATTGCAGGAATAGGGTCTAAGTTCCTGTGAATTTTCGTTAAAAGGACAACTGTGGTTTAGAACGGAGAGTTTCAGGCCTAGCGCTTTGGAATTTGCATAGAGTGTTGTGTTCCCAGACCCCCGGGAGAATCCAACAAGTAGATCTCCTAAGGGGGTTCCCATAAAGTACCCTTTAGTAGTTAGGGTCCCAAAATAGGGAATCTACCCTTTCTGGTGTTGTGTTCCTCGCTGTACCAAGTGCACAGGCTCCAAGCTCTCCGGCCGCGGACACAGCGGTTACGGTTTAGGGTTTCTGAGATTTATGGTTTCGGGTTTAGGGTTTAGGGGTTTTTGATGCAGGATTTTTATCATCAACCGTCCCTGATGTAGGGGTTCTGATTAAGAAACCCTGGCCCCAACACCCCAAAATCTTAGGGTTCATATGAAGAACCGTAATAAAGACTCAAGGTTTCGTACTCAGGTTCCTACATTACCCTTTTGGGCTTCATTATAAGGGGGTTTATGTGGGATATCCCTATCCTAAGTTTTGCTGGGGCTCTACACTTGGTGGATCATGGGACTTAGTAAGTTAGGTCGTAAGCACCTGAAGTGTGGGCAGTTTGAAAGACAAGATGAAGAATGCAGAGAAGTTCGGTCAATCGGGGGGTCCGTTGCAGAGGCAAACAGAAATCCCACCAGGTCTGGTGCCGCCAGACTCCGGGATGGCCTCTTCCGTTTAGAGGATCTACGGGGGTTTAGGGTTCCTTTATAATTAGGCTTTATAGGGGTTTTAGGGTTTCTTTTTACAGGACCTATAGGGGTTTAGGGTTCTGTTTAAAGGATCTACGGGGGTTTAGGGTTCCTTTATAGGCTCTATAGGGGTTCTTGGGTTTCTTTTTAAGGGACCTGTAGGGGTTTAGGGTTCTGTTTAAAGGATCTATAGGGGCCCCTACGGGCTTAGGGTTCCTTTAAACGACCTATAGGGGTTTAGGGCTTTTTTAAAGGACCTATACGGGTTTAGGGTTCCTTTAAAGGATCTATAGGGGTGTAGGGTTCCTTTAAAGGATGTATAGGGGTTTAGGGCTTAGGGTTTAGGGTTTAGGGTATATGATTTAGGGTGAGTCATTGGAGGTCTTAGCAAGTGCACATAATATAGGGGGCTTATAATGATTAGAATAGGGTTTTGGGGTATATGACACTGTAATTTTACGCGCTTCGCGTCGTCCCCTCGGCCCGGCCGCAAACAAAGAGGGCCAACGAACTGCTGGTGCCAATTTACTGCACCTCACGGTCGTACGGAAAGACTGAAGGGATGGGATGAATGACAAACAAACAACGGAGAAAGTGGGAGGAAAGAGACGAGGCAACAAAAAACAATTAAAGTGGAAAGCAGGCTCAGAAACTCGAGTTTGTAAACGGGCAGGAAATGAAAACAAATGGGCCTGTGCTCTGTGTCGAGGACCTGAGGCTTGCAGCGCATCGACGGCTGCCGCTCTCAGCCAGTGCAAGAAAGAACACCGGAGGGAAAGCGAAGCGAACGGGTGGGGGAAGGAACAGGCGGGCGGGGAAGGGGGTTGGGCGGGGGGGGGGGTCCGTGGACGGGGCCGACAGTACCTGACCTCTGGTCTCAGGCATGCACCAAAAAATCAGACGAAGGTAGGAACCCTTGTATTGGAAGCCTCAACGGACCCCTTAAAGAATCTTCAGGAACCCTCATAGGATCCTAGGTTCGCCCTTACAAAAAGGACGAGCTCATCGATGTGCTCCTCACTGAGCTGGATCTGCCGAACACGCAGACCTCCTTGAGCAAGAAGGTCGTTGGTTTAGGCTTAAGGGTTCGGGATGTAGGTTTTGGGGGTTTAGGGCTATGGGGTTATAGGGTTTAGACTTTAGGGGTTGGGATTTGTGATTTAGGTTTACGGTTAAGGCTTATGGAGTTTAGGGTTGGGGATTTAGGGTTTGGGGTTTAGGGCGTTTCGGGTTTAGGGTTTGGGTTTTGAGGGTTTAGAGTTTAGGGTTCATGTTTTGGGGTCTGAGGCCTTGGGGTTCAGGTATAGGGTTTGGGGTTCGGCTTAGCGTCGTTTTGTGGCGTTTCCCTACGTTTTTGATGGGGCCTTGTACGGTCATGCACGATTGTAAAAAAGGCTACGGTTTCGGTACTGGGACGCAGAACTTCCAGAGCAGCAGGAGACATGGCAGGCGCAGAGGAGGCGGCACAGCTGGGAAGAGAGCGGAGCTGCAGCGGTGGCAAGGCGCCTATGGCACAAAGCTGCAGATGGAGCAGAGTCTGGAGAAAGACGTCATGGATGCCGTCCAATAAGGCAAGAACGAGGCCGAAAAGATCAGGCAGGCCAAAGGCTAAAGGCGAGAAGATCGCCAAGCTCAAGAAAAAATTGTCTCAGAGCAAAGTTGCCTGGAACAAGGCGACAGAGCAGCCGCGGCAGGAGGTCGCAAAGGACATGCCCAAAGCCGGCAGGATCTAAGCCCCAAGTGTCAACTGTAATCAGTGATCAGAGTAGGTAGGGACTGGTGGCAGCCGCTCATCAGAACTTGGCTGCCGTAAAGAGCAAGAAGAAGGTGGCCTTGTAGGTTTAGGGGGTTGTATAGGTTTTGGATATTCAAGTTTCGTGGGTTGCAAGGTGTGGTGTTATTGTTTTATTGAGTCCTAAGGTCATCCTGATGGGGGTTGTTTGTGAATGTGTGCACAACATAGCGCATGGCAGGGCGGATGAGGATTATGCTTTGGTGATTTCAATCCTGCAAGCACACAACATGGACACAGGCGACCGATTCGCATCTTCTTCTTTCCTTGGAGTTCATCGGTGGAAATTGTTGCAGATTGCACAACTAGGGCATTCTGCCACCACTGGCCTGGCATTGACTTTTGACACGCTAACCTCCGGATCAAAAATGTTCAGTCGTGCGGAGACGCTTCAGGTTATTATTATGATTGCCAGTTTTTTCTCCCATAGATGGGCTGCTGACAGATCATTTCATTTCGTTCCCCTCAGTGAGGGCCCAAGTGTATATACACAGGAAGACAGTCTTCGCGATGCATGAAAGCACTTCTGCTCCTGTGGTGTGAGAGTGTGAGGTTGGGGTGTACCACGACGGAGACTCTCAAGCGAGGGGAGTACTTGATGCACTGTGAACCAAGATCCTAACCCCGATTCCCGAACCATATGCCCAAGCCCAACCCAAAGCCATAAACCCTAAAAGGGTTGGAGTCTTGTGGATTTCTGTTTATTTATTTGACACTCAGAAACGCTTCGGGGTCTTTAAGACAAGCTGTTTTACACGGCTGTCGGTACTACTCCTTCTTCTTCTTCTACTATTACTACTACTGCTACTACTCCTCCTCCTCCTCCTGCTGCTGCTGCTACTACTACGACGACGACGACGAGCCTTTAAGCCCAAGCGACCAATCTGTAGGTCAGAATTGCCCGGCAGCCTTCTGTAACGTGCTCCTCGGGCTTAAAAGTCTAAAAACGGAAGTCCTCATGAGACCGGTTAAGTTTTAGGGCTTTGGGTTTCGGGTTTAGGGCTTAGGGTTTGGTGTTCGAGAGCCTTGAGTTTGAACATATGGTGTACATCTAATGTTTATTGCTCCGTTAGGCCTCAGAAGAACCCTTAGAAGGAACAAGAAGGAAACTTATGCAACCCTAAACCCCAGCAGTAGAGTAGGCAACGTTTAACTTTTTCGGGCTAGTACAATCCCTGACAATCCTTTTATAATCCCAAAGAGTTTAGGGTTTAGGGGTTAACTTTGACTTCTGCTAGGATACTGGGCAAGTAAGAAATCCCACGAAGAGTCCGCTTCAAACAGGCGCCAATCTATGGCTCGCACCCCTCGCTTTCGGGGCCCCCTTGCCGCAATTTTTGTTTCGGGGGCGGTGGCTAGGGTTCAGGATTTGGAGTAACCCTTAACTCTTTAGGGCTTTAGGGGTTGAGCGGTTGAGGGCTTAGGAAAGTAAAGTTTAGGATTTAGGGGTTGAGGGGTTTTGGGGTTTGTGTCGTGGAGGGCGGGGCTGGGGTTTAGGATTTAGGGTAAGGGTCCATGTTCCTTCATCGTATTACTCTACTTGGGCCCCAGAGTACTTACACAGGAACCCACTCACGGTTCAAGTATAAGTATATGCACATCGACCCTTGGGGAAGGTTGCCCAAGCCCTAAACCCTAAATCCCTGAAGCCCCGAGCACCAAACCTAAACCCTAATCCCTGCAAGCCTTCAGCCCTGTAAACATTGTAAACCCGACACCCTAAATCCTAAACCCTATAAGCGCCAAGCCCTAAATCCTAAACCCTATAGCCCCAAACCCCGAGTGTTGGGCGTATGTGCTTACGTGGAGCCCCAAGAACCTATCTTTCAGGGATTGAAATAAGAAGGAAGTCATAACGAGGAGCCCTAGAATGGTGAGTTATTTACTCGGAGGTTCATCGGTAGTTACATGTGTTAAGGGTTAAGGGTTAAGGGTTTAGGGTTTAGGGTTTAGGGTTTAGGGGGGGGGGGGGGGCCTTATA
>CAJNJA010010251.1:0-14302 GCA_905231915.1 Symbiodinium necroappetens
GGATGCTGATCGTCGGAAGCCCATGCGCAGCCCTAAATGCCGCAAGCCATCACCATCCCCACTTCGGAGAACTAGAGTTAACTAGAGAGTCAAAAGACCAGGCCTGATCCGGTGGAGACGGACATGAGCTTCTGAGCCTTCACCACCTCGAGACTTGGGGGTTGCCCGAAAACCCAGCCTGGTGCCCGAAGGCCTCAAACTTTCTTTTACATGGGACCCCAGACTCCCACTTCGCCTCGTGTGCATGCTTTCGCTCTGCTGCATTCAGGTCGGCGGGGAATATGAGGAAGTCAACACTTTCGGTCAGCTTCTCAAGCTCCTGTGCCACAGCACCAAGGAAAACTAGGCTTAGTAGACCTTTGTCTAACTTGCACTTCTGCTACAATCTGCTACAGGTACCAGTACCACTTTCACAGTCTAGAGGCTCTAGAGTCTAGAGGGCAAGCACGATCTCATACACAGCAGCAAAGCCGACACGCTCCGCGAACCCACCTAGTCCAAACTGACAAACGGCACTGAGAGGCAATGATTCGAGGGATCCTTTTTGACAGCTGCTGCAGCCGAGTCTGTACAGCAGGGAGCAGCCGACAAGTCTCTGCCTGCTGGCATGGCAGAGACTTTGGGGTTCAAGCAGCAACCAGGAAACTTGACGCAACGGACTCGAGGATTTCCGGTAACGCTGACCTAAATCCCCCCCGGGTGCTGCCTCAACGGATAGGACTTTCGAATTGATCTTGGGAGGCTTGAAAACAATCTCGTGCGCGGATCCTACTGCGCTGCTCGCACTGCTCTGGCCTGTGCAGTTGAAGCAGTGCGGCTGGCGCTGTTCCAGGTTTTGGGTCCGGGGCTATGGGGCTGACAGATGTTTAGGATAGTGTAGGATGTTGAGGCAATTCCCTGCAGCTTGAAGCCCTTGACTCCGCTCTCAGCGAGCGTCTTTCAGGAAGAGCTGTGGGGAGTTGTCCGTCACTCTCTGGACTTGCTCATCTTTGATTAAGTCTGGCACCGGTTTCTGGTGCACCGTGGAGGCCATGATGAGTGAGGATCGCTCAACTTTCGCAATGGGATTGATGTTGTTCTGGATGACAGTCTCCGTGACGGTCTTGTCGAAGCAGTGCGTGGCTGCTACTACCACATGCAGGCTCGCATGCGTCAAGGGCAGCGCCCCTGACTTCGTGAGGGCATCGAGGAGGTCGAAAGCAGCCTCTCTTTCCGTCTTCTGCTCCGCCTTGGACAAATGGGACGTGGAAGGGCTGGCCAACAGTGCCTTCTGAGACCGCTTTGTCCACCGCTCTCCCGGGTTGATGATGGTGGGCCGGAGGGAATTATCGGTGTCCAGCTTCTCGAAGCGTTGGTCCATTTCAACTGGCACCTGCGTGTAGTCCCGGGTGCCTGAGCTGGCCCCGACCGAGCTGGCTTCGTCGGGAAACCTTTGAGTAGGCTGCGCTGGCTGCTGCGGCGGCTGCTGCGGCGGCTGAGGCTGTGGTGCGGGGGCCGCAGCGGCCCGAGCCGGAGATGCACAGGGGGGTGGAGGTGGCACCGGCATGCTCGGCGCACCCCGACGAGGTGCACCGCCGGGAGCTGCACCGAGGGGAGGTGCGGCGCCGCCCATCATGATGGGAACGCTTTGATTCACCGCAGCAGCTGAAAGCTGAAGTGCCTCCCTGACCATCGTGCGCCCGCTTCCTCTCTCAAAGGCGAAAGGATCGTTGTAGAGAACCTCCCTCTCTCGCTCCTGGAGGTCGTCTTGCTTCGCCTGGGCAAGCATCTCATGCATCGCCTGCACGTGCCCCTTCACGCGCTCCAACCTCTCGGCTGCTGTGGGATTCAAGATCTCCGCCTCGCCCGAACTGGCATCGAAAGAGAGCAAGTCACTAGGGATCTGATACTTGATGAAAAGCTGCATCAAATCCTGTGTCAGCTTGATCTCCTTCGTCAAACTGTCGTCTGCCAGATTCAGCACTTGCTCCAGCTGTGGCTTAATCTGCACCACGAGCACCCCAAACAAGGTCGACTCGAGTTGCATCGCGCGGAAGGCTTTCGCGAAGGCTTGCTGTTCTGGTGAAAGAGACTCAATGGCGTCTTTGAATTCCTTTGGGGATGGAATCGTCGACAGATTCAAGGGTATGGTCAGCTCATCCTTGTTCTGGATAATGGCGGCATATTTCGGGTCAAAGCTGGTTGCAGACGAAACCCGTCCGATCAGAACCAGCATTGAGCTGAATTGCCTTGCACGCGCAACCAACGACAGCTCACAACCCGACTGTCCCGAGAACTGGTGTGAGAGCCAGGCGTGAAGGTGCGTCTCCCCAGCAAAAGTCACGTTCGTCGAAGCATTGAGCGGAAAGGTCATGGGAGCTGACTCAGCGGTGCTAGCCACCATGGTGACGATGGGACTGTTGATGTTGGAGTCGCCACCAGACCCAACCACTGCCTCCTCGATACTCACTGTTCCCTCCGGGCTGTGTGTGTCAGAACGGCGCACAGAGAAGCAGAGAGGTTTCGGCAGGAATGCCTCGTGAAAGAGTTTGCGATAATGAAACCTCATGTAGGCGGCAAAATCTCCAGGGGAGACCTCCTTCCCGATGGCGGCAGCCAACTGCTTGCGGAGCATGTCCTCTACGTAGCCGACTGCATCGGCCCAGCTGGAACACACTCGGGCGACATGCTGCAAAGTGACGACTGCAAAGGCCTCTGCCCTAGTCGCGAGGCCCTCTTCTGGGAAGGCCTCTGCAAGGTCGGTCTGCTTCCCTTTCAGACTCCGCACTTCTTCCTGAAGCAATCGATTAGAGTCCTGGACCGTAAGCTGCACGTTGCTTTGAGCCTCCTCACGGACCGCCTCCACAAGGACTATGCTCTCGCTGGCAGGACCCAGATCTTCGATTGCCTCCTGTGAGCTCTGGACCATAACTGGAAGAACAGGGCTGAAAATGCTGTCATCTCGGAGTGCCCCGAGGTCAAGGGACTTCTTGGCAGCAGTCTGTACTTGGAAGAGACCCGAGAGGTAGGTGGACACCTGCTTTGCGAAAACGGCAAGGCGCTCGCAGTGGTTGTATGCCTGGTGAACATCTCCGTTGCGTCTCGGAGTTTTGCAGTGTTTGGCCAGCCGGTCCACGGTGAAGCCAGGCACAGCTTTGTCGTTCTTTAAATTGCGGAAGAGCCAGCTCACATTCACCTGCAGTTTGGCGGCTGGCTTCTTCACCTCTGGGCGCGGGGATTGCTTCGCCGACGTTATCAGTTCTGCTTGCCCTGTACGTGTCACCAAGCACAGCCGGTCATCAGCACTTTCGCCAACTCCTCTGATTGCCACCAGTTCATACTTGGCCTCGAACTTCCAGAAGTACTCTGTTATCTTCGTTACCACCTTGCTTGTGAATGCAGCCTGCAACGCACCGCGAACTGAAACCTCTTCGACATGCCTTGTCGGATCTTCTTCTTCCCGAGTTTCCTCTCGGAGGTAACTGCATGCCTCCTCGGCATTGAATTGAAACGACACGACTTTGTCTTTGGACCATTCTTGAAGCTTCTGCACCTGCTGCATGGTCAGGCCCAGGGCACTAAACGAGTTCAGTTGCGATGCAACTGCTGCATTGGTCACGCCCTCCACCAGCAAGTACTTATCTTCGTACTGATGGTGCACGTCGCCAGCTGCTTGTGGATCTTTGGTTGCATCCAATATGACTCGCACCCGTTCCAAGGCGGCTTGGAGTCGCTGTTCCACACGCCCTTCGGCAAACGCTTCCATTGCAGAAGCAGGAACTACCGAAAACTTTCAACCGGTGGTGAGCGGTAGGATCCAACAATGCTTGAACCAAAATGACACGAACCCAGCAGAGTCTCGGTCCGCTGTCGGCTCTTGCAGCTCATGTCGGACAGTCAGACAGTCGGACGGGGCAAGGCTTCAGGCTCTTTGATTCACGCTGGCTGTGGGGGGGGTTCAACATGCTGAAGCAAACATCAAATGCTTGATGAGCCCGAGGCCAGCTCCTTGAGAATATAGTTGGTGAGCTGAGTTTTGCTTTGACCCTTCTCCGGCGCTGCAGCTTCGGCAGACCTCAGGGGGGAATGCTCGGCCTTGATGCTGCATGGATTTAGCTTGCCTGCCTCTGCTTCGCAGGGGCTTCGTCCATGAACGTGGCTGCCAGCTTGTAAAGTGGCTTGTCTATGCCACCTGACCATCGACATCGGCATCCGAGAAATCGGCCGGAAGCAACTCAGACCTATGGATCATGTACTCGCAGCTCAAGTTCTAAATCTTCTGAAATCAACACAGGATAGGCACGAAAATGTTGCACCGTGGTGGAGCCACCATGGCCGGGAACATGCCTGTGGACCCCGGCGACGTCACCGTCGTGGCAGGGTTGTCCAATAACGCTTCTGTGAGCCAAAGAAGCAACAGGCAGAAGTCGACGAAGAAGCAATTTGGACGAGTTCCAGGTGTTCGAAACATCTATCACATGACATCGGCCGAAAAAAGGTGGATGTACCGAGGTTGGCAGCTTGGTCCAGCCAGAACCTTCTGTCAAGTTAATGATGGAATTGGGCCACTGTAGGCATGTGCACAAGATTGCACAGGCCACTCCGTGAAGCAAAGGCGAGTTCTGGGGCTTCCTTGGCCAGCTTCCAACGGTGGTGCTGCTGCCGAGCTGCTGCTTTCTTGGTTGCTTCATTCTGAAGAAAGATCGTCAGCACGTTGATGATGTCGTGCTCTTTTCTCTCACCAATCTCCTGTGCGGATGCAGACTTCACACGACAAGCTCCAAAATGAATGCAAAACCCCTGCACACCGCCTCCATAGCCAGCTGCATGTTCTCGACTGCCAATGCTACCAGCGTGTCCTCAGCTCGGAAGCCCGCCGGGTCCAATCAGCAAGTTTGCACCCACTCGGAGCTCTCAATCCCCGTTTTTTGCAATTCAAGACAAGGTGTCGCGACGTATCTGCAAATGGCAGCAGCTCAGCTTCACAAAAACATTGAACAAAGGAGTTCCAAAAGGGCGAAGGTTCAAAGCGCGCATGGTTCGCCAAGTGCGGCAAAGCTGACGGCTCGCGGGATGAAGCCACGTGCAGGGCAGCATACATCGCAGCACCTTAGGTTCTGCAGGTGTTAGCCATGTCCTTTTTGGGATCTTTGCATGGGCCCGGTGCCACACATGATCGGCAAGGGGTATGGAGAGCTCTGTCAGACTCTCGCTCTCTTCCAGGGTTTCTGAAGCCAAATTTGCAAAGGCACGAATCCTGCAATGATCCTGTCTGTTCGTCAGCAAGCTGACAACCAAGTTGGACACCAAGTGCTCCAACAAGGATTCCTGCAGCAGTGGCATCACGGGGCAGGCGGATCGATTCCTTTTTGGCCACTACCGAAAAAATCCTTGAAAAGACGGCCCCACCGGTTCGTAGCGTGATTCCTCATCCCACAAACAACCTCTCAAGTAGCGGCATGATATGGGTAGTTTTCCAAAATGGGGTCCCTTTAAGGGTCCTTTTACAAGGGTGCCGTACTATATTGGGGAACCTAGTTTAGACAACTACCCATGTACCACAAAACCATGTGTTGCAAGAAATGTGTGCCAGGCGGTGCTTCGGGCACCTGTGTCAGGAGGATCTTCCGGAAGGTGCTATCCTTGACTTGCAAAGTATCGCCGAGGGCCTGCCTCAGTCGACGGGTTTCAGGATGGTCCACTGAATTCACAGGCCTCCGACCTAAAGTTGGGGTTGTAGAATGCTCGGACGAGGTTCAGGATGGTCAGGGCGGCTTTGGGACCTTGTTCTGGATGGTAGTGATAATGCGAATTGTCGCCGAAAAATGTGCATGGTTCTTTTTTCGGCGAGGTTGCATTGCAAAGTGGCCTGCGGGACTGCGTATTCTTGCTTGTCTTTGGGTCGTTCTTCCTGCATTGCGGACTGGTCGAGAAACGGTCCAGGTTCAGGGTTCTCGCAACCCCTAGCTGACTATTGGCTGCCTATTGGCTAACAGCCACATGACGTAAGCTTCCGGACTGACCAGGACAAATAAATCGAGTGCAAAAAGACCATTGCACCGCCCGCTTTCATCTTCTGTCCTAGAAGCATCGAAGTGGTGCTCTCTGCAGCAGGCTCCAGGAACTGACGAATCAGGAAAGTGAGCCACTTCTCGGCGAACTCCTGCCTCCAATTGGTGTGATGGGCGTGGCTCCAATGCTGAGGATCTCTTCCATTCAGAAAAGCCAGTGCTAATGCTGCTGCTAAGGGCTTCATGCTCAGACGAAACGCACAACTCGCTTTTTCTGAGAGGCCTGTTCGCTGTTTGCGCATCCCACATCAAGTTGTCCACGGGACTGATCAGGAAGCTGTCCTGTGCTGGTCGGTGTATGTATGTCTGTGTGTGTGTGCGCACCAATGTTCGCGCCACCAGGGACGGAGTATCACACAGCTCTGGGGACGTGCAGGCTTTCGTCTCATTGTGCGTTCGGGTACGATGCTGTGATTGGAGCACGGTACACAGCAAGCAGATGACACCTCAAGGTTCAATCACCGGCATTTTTTTTAACTCGTTTGGCAGTCTAAGATGGAGAGAACTGCTCTAGAGACTTAGGGCCCCCTCGCTGCTTTGCTGCTGGGTTTCCAGGGTCTCAATAAGCTGCAAACTTCCAAACTGCCACGGCCATGCATCCTTGGATCGCATCGGCAGGGCACACAGCGCCGGCACCATGCTGGCTCCAGCAAGAACTCATCACATCCCCAGAAACACCCGCGTCTACCAAAAGGCGCCACGGCTCGAAAAGCTTCAGCATGAAGGAGTCCCCACCATCTTGGCTGATGATGAAGTTGCAGAAAGCAACCCTATCCTGCATGCGCGCGGCACATTGACATGAGTTTTGGTGGCCACGAAGGATGCAAAAGAGCGGTCGCTTTCCCAGCCTCAGCATTTTCCATGGATGCCGCTGTCAGGCTGCACGCTTCTTAGCTGTCAGAACCACGCCCACACAGACTGCACAGGCATCACATTTGGAATCACAGAAGCCTTACGTCTGTTGGGCAAGTCTCGTGCAACATCCCGGTCTTCCACATTCCCACATCGGCTGACCGCCTCTTCATCGGTTCAACCAGGATGCGTCAGCACACGCGTGCACTGTTCCAAACCGTTTGTTTTGTACCTTGTTGAGAACCAAACCCCAAACCCAAATGATGAAAGCTCTGGCCTTGACCAAGTGGTGTCCGAGGGCTGGCATGTCAACCTGGGTAAAGGAAGACATGTGGCATCTGACAGCAAAGTGGAGCGACTCCTTTGCATGCGAAGCGGCATGCTTCAACAGCATCTCGATGGTCCCCTTCTCCCTTGCAAACTCGGCGAGGCCGCGGAAAACCTCCGACCGGGTCGCCTAGGCTGGCGCCGAACCGAGAAGTGCCCTGTCTGCGGGCCAGCACTGGGGCAGGGATTGGGGCATAGCTCAGCCCAAGAGTCAGATGGCACCAGCAAGTTCACGAGGATGCTGATCGAGTCATCATGTGAGGTGAGGATGTCGCTACCTATAACCTGCCAACCTGAGCCATCACCCCAGCACTGCAGCCGACTGCCCCGCTGCGCTGCTCGATCGCTACACGGAAGACCTCTCCGTTGTCGTTTGCCAACGCCCACTTGCGGCCAGGATTCATATATCCAGTACATTCTTGCACCTCAAAGCATTGACGAGATTCACGCAGAAGCAACGCAACAGGAAGACATGGTAGAATTGCATCGTTCCCTGACCCCTGTCAGCATCCAACTGAATATCCACAACCTTGCCCGTCGCTACTCAAGCCAACGCTTCCTCGTTTGACACAGTACCTATACCAGCTACAAAGATCTGCTATCAAAGTCGTCGAAAAACAGAGTGCATGCCATAAGCTTCCCCAACTCTGTCGACACGTGTCAAACTGTCAAACTATAGGGCTACTCCAGTGCTCGTGGCCTCTTGTTGTGAGACAGCTTCTCAGCATTGTCTGGGTCGTCGGAGATCAGAGCTAGATGGCCTCGGCCGGCTTTCGTATATCTCCGGCTGCAGGAGATTCATGATTTATCCACACGTTACTCACTCTCATCATATAGTACAATATAATATAATACACGATAATATAATATAATATCTCCCTGTCTCCCTCTCTGACTCTCCGAGGGGCCTAGACGCAGCGCCTGGTCCTCGTTCTGCTCGGCAAAGAGCTTTGGCAGGAGGTGGTCCAACCTAACCCGCTCCGCCGCTCCGCTACGTCCCGGGGCGATTCAGGAAGCCCAGATTGAGATAATGCCGCAGAACACACATTTTAGGAGCTGCCATGTCCATTCGGCCCAGAGGCATACTGCGGCATGTAGCGGCCCAAAAAAGGAAAAAACTAGGCATGCGTAGTGCCACAACAGTGTTTCTCTAGACTCTGGCGCCCACTCGCGCGAGTATCCGCCAAGAAACAAATCGCTGCATCTCTGTCGCTTCTTCGCCCTCACAGATCCATGCGGCACAGCCAAGCACGCGCGCACACACAGACACAGACACACTCAATTTCAAAGGCTACGAGAAAATGCTTTCTTTTCAGGCTGCCCCGCGCACGCCGTCTTCGGAGGCAATCCGCGATCCAGACTAAGGCTGCCAGGTTGCATTCGGGCAACAGACGGACGATGCCAACTTGTTCAGTCCAGCCAAGCTGCGAGCCAAAAATGCTGCAGCGACTTGTCTTATGCAAAACCGAAACGACAAGATTTTGCTCCGGCCCTTGCATGTCCTTGCGTGCCTGCTGATCCCTTTGCAGCTTGACTTCCCCTCGCCACTCGAATCGAACGACATCCAGCACACACATTCAGCTGCCCAGCCGTAACAACCCTCAAAGTTTCGCAGTTGCCCATCAAACACGATTGCTGGCTTTCGATGTATCTTCAAGACATCTCGCCTCCTTCTGTGGTGGCCTGCTCTTGCCTGGCACGTCGACGTCGCCGTTGCTCGGACACCTCCGGGCGATTCTCTTCTGGCGGATTTGCACTTTGCAAGTAGGTAAAGCGCTTTATTCTTGCTCTGATGGCATTGGCGCCAGTACTGTCCTTGATGCTTTGTGGAGACCCTTCAACAGTTGTCGCTGCAGGGCAGCGCAAGGCCCGAAAACAAGGACGAATGGTCTGAGTCTTGATCGGAGGCCGAAGCACAGGGAATGCACTGCAGGATCAGATCGAATCACGACAGGACAATTGCAGCGACGGACATGGTCAATGCCGGCAAGTATATCGCAATGGATAGGCGGTTTCAACATCATGGCAGAATCTGTCGCAGCTGCCAAAATGCTCGCAGGTGGAGCTATGATTTTTCTTTCAGATGTTCGAACGGGCGGGCGAATGTTGCACGGCCCTGTCGTGAAGACTTGGAAGAATTGGAATGGCCTGTCAGAGCCGGAGCAGACAAGTCTGGCTGCAGACGTGGCCCTACCGCTAGGACGAGAAAGTGATGGTTTGCTGTAGGAGAACGGAATCGTCGGCGATTGCGGCACTTGGACAATTCCGTTACCTTTCGCCCACAATTCCGCCATGATCCACGGGCCCCACGCTGTAGCAGTCTGGGTGACCCAGCCCTTGATTATTCTGGCAGACCAAGCCGTGGCAAGGAATGCAGGTAGGGCATGGACTTGACATGACTTGACTACTCGTCGGGGCGAGGTTAGCGAGGAGGTAGCGTCACAGCTGCTAAAACTTACGAACAAATCGGAAGCAGGCAACGTTCAAGAAGCATGAGTAGCTCATGGGGGAGACTCTGGTTTTGCTTGGGCCTTGGCAGCTGCAGCTGCGCCGTCCAAGGCCAGATACAAAGAAGCGCTGCAGTGAATCCTTCCAAACACACTGCTTTGGTGGTGTCTGTTTTCGAGAGGGCTACCCATGGTGGGTGAAAGCTTGGCACTGGATCTCTCTGGCGTGGTAGTTGCTGCACATCTCGGAGCCAGGACACTGCGCCAAGATGATCTCTAGCCGCTGAAAGACGTGGCGCAGGAACGTTTCCTGCGACACTCAATGCGGCTCGAAAAGCGAATGGGGTGGCACCACAAGTCTTCGGGCTTGAAGACGTGCAGTTTGAGTCTGTGCTCTAATTAGCAATAAAACTGATGACAACAACAACAGAACTATGACAAAAGCTATTTACCTTACTAGCAATTGCCATTACCAGTCACTCGAGGCCTGAGGACTGCTGAATCGCAGCCGGCCTCTGGGGCAGACCCGCCCAAGGCGCCCAAAGCTTCGTGGAGTATGCAATTCACGTCCAGATACCTCGGAGGCACGCCGCCTTGAGCAACGAGATCCTGCTCCCCTACATGCTTGAGGAATCCCTACCGGACAACACACATGATTGAGGCATCCGTCTCACGACCCGATATTCGCAACAACGAAACGGACGATAGCAAGAGACATAATAGCACGTAGTAAGAATAAGCAGAAACCATCACAAAAACCATGGAGGGCCCGAGCCCTCACACGGCCGCACGCGGGGTTTTAAATGGCACAGAAAGAACCACCGAAAGCTACGCAACCGAGAGGCACATGCTCGGCTTGGAGATCTGCCTGGAAAGGGAGTTCTTGAATCTCAATAAGATCCAGGAGGGAGGATGATAGATAGCTGGGTGGCTTCGCAAATGCACTAACGAATGGATGAAGGTATTGTGGACAACGGCTGCTTGCGCCACTGGCTGGGTGAGTGCCCTGCGAGCAGTCCTGATCCAAATGAAATTTGAAAGCAGTCAGTGTGCAGCGTGCAAGCACCTGCCTCTAGCGCAAATGCATCGGGGAAGGTGCTGCGAAGCCATTGCGTCAAGCGCGGTATGCCCATGACAGTTGCCAGCGCCAGTCTCGACAAAGGCCGGTTTTCAAGGATGCACCATCAGTTCGAATCTTGTGATTGCCGGTGGGGAGTAAGTTGATAACAGTCGAGGGAGTCGGAACATCGACTGGCCGGTCATTTTTGCCTTCGAAGATTCTTCCCTCTGAGCATCCAGAGTCAGCACAGCTCGACGTGCAGCATGATGCAAAGCTCAGATCCATCGAACCACTAGCTAGCAGCACCAAGCAGCAGAGGCGGCGCACGACAGTTTTGGAGCAATTAACTTTGCCAGCTGTTGGCCTTGAAACCACAGCCATAATATACCTGGACATGCTGCATCTGCAGCATATTGGGCGTATAATCTTAACAAACAAATTCTTCGAGGTGCCGGGGCCTTTGGCAACCCAGGAACCGAGTCAGCTTTGCCTGCTAATCACCAGGCAATTGCTGTCAGCATTAGCAGCATGCCCTTTTCGGGCAGGAGTTCTTGCCATCACAGGCGGCAGAACTGCATAAGCCCTTATAAAAAGCCTTGGCTATTGTCTAGAATTTAAAATACTGCGTTGCGCTCTTACGTCCTTCTAAACAGTGTTATGACTGCAGTCTTCGACGAAGAACGAAGCCGCCACTTGCAAGTCTCATCGCGGATCACGATCGAGGAACGGAAAACAAAACATCCGAGGGTGTGCGACGTCCCCCAAATTTTGTCAGTCCTACCGGCATGTGGCTGGGTCGCGTTTGCCCACTGATTCTGCATCCAACCTGCGGGGCCAGGGCGGCAAGGTAGATGGGAATCAGGGCGATAACTCGTCATCTAAGGTCCACCCAAAGGAACAGCACTGTGGCAGCAGCAACCGAAGGGAAACACCGTGATAATGAGACTGACATTGCTAGCTCTCAAGACAGGTTCGAGCACGGAACCACTTGCTGCCCAAGAAAGCGCAATGCCAACTACCAGACTGCCAACTCTGAAAGTAAACGAAAGGCAGAGGAGACAGTCCAAAAGTCTCCACAGCCCTAATCCACGACCTCTGAAGGTTCTGAAGCCTTAGCATCCCACGATTGGGGCCACTTTATTGTTCATGTTGACAGTGCTCCTGTGAAAGCTTGCAAAGATATATTAACACTGTTTTTTTGACGAGCACGAACAAGTACGCTGCAGTGGCAAATGTTGGTAGTACTGCTGATCATGCGGCGTCAGGACAACCCATCTTTGCGGCTCCAATCGTTTGAGCACGCCGTGGTGTACAGATTCTGCAATATGTGCATTCCAGGTGTGTCTCCTTGCTTTCCCCGCCTTTCGCGCTAGAGCTTGATGACCTCTTGGGAGTCAGAGAAGTCGTTGGAAATCATCCACCGCAAGCAGCGCACAAAGAGCGGAAAGCCCACCTTACATGAGCAACAAGCAAAGCAGAGTCTAGTGCTCCAGAAACCAATCATGAGACGCAGCATAGAAGCTCGCGCAAACTTTCAAAATTTGGCCTACGGATACAAAACTTACCCCAGGGCCGCGGACTCAGCTTCGCTTCGACAAAACCATCTTTGACTTGAGGCGTTATAATGGTCACAGAAAGCCGGCACAAGAAGGACGTCTGCGCCTCACGAGGCTCTGCGTGGATGACACCATCCTTCACAAATCCACGTGAAGCAGCGAATCTACGACACAGTGATAGGTTCCCCATGCGCTGCCATCTTCCGTACAGAACTCCTCTCCCGGTTTGGCTATTCGCATCCCTGCCAGCAACTTTCCCGGGCTCCGAGCTTGACGACTTTCCCCTTCTGCCCGGCCAATCCGGCCACAAAACCGCAGATACCAGGACTACACAGAACGCGGAACAGGGTCCGGATCGTTCGTCATCGGAAGGGATGCAACTTCATGTAGCAGAGCAGCGTCACCTTAGAATTCGCGGCGACCCCTGTAGTATATAAACATATAAACATGTTTTTGGCAGACTTTCGGTTCCCTTTTGAGCTCAGACTGAAGATTGGCCCAGGCCCCAGCTGCTGTATCTGTGTGCGTGTGCGTGATGTGAATGTGCTGTATACATCATCACGAATCTAATGGTCAGTCTGCACATATGTATGCATGCAGGTATGTAAGTATGTGTGCATGTATGAACGAGTCAGAAAAGTCAATGCCCGGTACATGTGCACACATGCATAAAAGCGCATGCGTGTGTGTGTGTGTACAAAGCTGTACATACACACACATATACAATATACGCACAGGTAGTCGGGAATATCATCAGCTTGTCGCGAAGGAGGGTTATGATATCATACTTGTCAATTCATCCAACTCTTCCGGTGTGGATGAAAGCCTTGAACTCAGGCATCGCAGATTAGCATGACACAGGCATAGTCACGACTCTAATTTCTGTTTTGTGTCCTTCGGCAACTGAATTCCACGATACGTTAGCGGCACTTTTGAGTTACTGCATTGAACATCAGAACAGAATAACAAATTACAAATTACAGGCCAGCATTCTCAGCCATTGTCAGGCGACTCATGCAAGTAAGCTCCGCATTTCACTGCGTCTCAGAACTGGGTGTGCCGGCTGACTATTTTGTAGAGTTCGTACAGTCAAGGAAGGTGACACGCGCCAGCAGAATCGTACATCTTCTGGAATCCATCGGCTTTTTTGTGGGAGAACAGCCCGAGATTGTGTTGAGTTGAGCTTGTATGTTCCACACATCGCACAGCCAGATATGGTGACACATACCAGGAGACTCGCAAATCCTCTGGTATCCATCAGCTGTCCATCAACATCTAGGCGAGACAATGGCCCAGTAATGTACATCAGGGTGTTGTACTGTTGCACTATCCATCGACCAACTCGACTTGCGGTCAGAAACGAGGGCTGAGGCTTGCCAGCCACCAATCACAGAAAACTCAGACAAACCACATTATAGCACAGTGCCACTACCACTCTTCCATCCAAAGTAACTTGACAGTCTATCTACTCCACAGCATCTCCAGACAGGCCAGGATGTTAGAAACAATGGATGTGCGCATATGTGTGGCTTCGCGTGAACACTATTCCTCTATTCGCTTGTGCATGTCTAGTTGTTGATACTGTTGTTTACATGTTGCACATACGCACACACACACACAGATATATATATATATATATGGTGCAGCGTCGCCCGACCCCCGCCCCCCTCCCCCCCCATGGTTACCCCCCTTGCGGGCCCTATTATGCTGCCTTCCCCCCCGCCCCCCTGTGGTGTGGGTGGTGTGGGTGGTGCAGTTGTTTACGTGGGTTGTTTAACCCCCGCTCATCCCGCTGTGGTGTGGTGGCGGGTTTTGGGTTTAACCCCCGCCCCCGCTCCCCCCCTGCAATGTGGTGTGGTGCGGTGGTGGGTTGTGGGTTTCAGGTTTATTTAATCCCTTCCCCCCTCCCTGTGGTGTGGTGGTGGGTGTTGGGTTTAGGGTTTGCACCCCCGCGCCCCCTGTGGTGTGGGTGGTGGGGTTTAGGGTTTAGGTGCATAGATATGAAAGGGT
>CAJNJA010010252.1:0-14301 GCA_905231915.1 Symbiodinium necroappetens
CTACCACTACCACTACTACCGCTACCGCTACCACTACCGCTACCACTACCACTACCACTACCACTACCACTACCACTACCACTACGACGACGACTACTACTACTACTACTGCTACTACTTCTCGTACTACTACTACTACTACTACTACTACTACTACTACTACTACGCTACTACTGCTACTGCTTCTTCTACTACTACCACTGCTACTACTACTGCTACTACTACTACTACTACTGCTACTATCATATACACTATCTACTCATACAACCAACAGTGCAGTTGTCATGGAAACTCGAAACAACGCCGATATACAAACCCTGAAGGCAGCGAAACTACGCAATCGCACTTCCAGAATTCTCCACAAACCGGAGCCAATGTTTGGGTGCGGGAGTTCCAAACTATGAACCCCAAATAGGCCCATGAACAGCAGGATCCTTGTGATAACTACGCCTAAAGACCCAAGAACCGTATTCTTGAGAGACCCAAGGGCGTCTGGTAGGACGGTCGCGGCGGAAAGGTGACTTTGCAGTATAGCGTTCAAGGATTCACTTTCCGGGACCACTTGGCGTGTTTATTACTGTTTGAACATTAGTCTGGATTATGCTCTGCGCTGTCCTGTCTCAATGACCAGTAATCGAAAATCCCCCTAGGCCTAAATCACTGAACCCCACAAGCCCAAATGCCTCACAACAAAAAAAATTTTCCAGAAGCCTTTTCGATTTGTTCAGGCTTCCACCACTGCCGAAGCCGTCAAGCCACAGAAAACTTTCGACGACTCTTCCTAAGCCTTGGCCAAGGTGAGTTTAAGAACCTTCATGCCGACACCGTACAGCCCCGCGAAAGGCTGAAACAAGCCTCACAATCATCATAAAGAAGCAGCATACCCCAACATTCATCCTTCCAAAACTCATTCAACCCCCTCGGTGTTTAGGTGCCTATAGCCAAGAATCTTTCACGTAGGACTCGCGGTTGGGGCTAAACCCTAAACCCTAAACCCTAAACCGTGTAGCCAAGAATCTTTCACGTAGGACCCGCAGTTGGGGCTAAACTCTAAACCCTAAACCGTGTAGCCAAGAATCTTTCACGTAGGACTCGCAGTTGGGGCGAAACCCTAAACCCTAAACCCTAGACCCTGTAGCCAAGAATCTTTCACGTAGGACTCGCAGTTGGGGCTCATTTGCCGGCTCGGTGTCGCGCTTGCGCTTTCCAGGTCAGGCCTAGTTCTGCCCTGCAAAGTCAAGGAAACTGGGAATAAAAATTACAGTTATATATATATATAGTTCTTATATTTTAAAGAGTATACATAATATATCATATATATAAAGTATGTATAATGCAAATCCCGAGAATTGCACTGTCCAAGCTGTTGCGTGCAGATCTCGCAGCATGAAGCTTCTCCCATCAAGGTGACGCCGGAGCCAAGAATTGCGGCAGAAGCGTTTGCATTCTTGATGCATTCTTGCTTTGGGTCCATTCTCAGTTCGCGAACATCACAAATCGAATGGCGTGTCTAACTGTTCTGCAAATTTGCGAAGCTGCCTGAAACTTCAGAATATCGATCACTGACATCCACTGTGCATTATTGCGGTCTTATGCCACCTCAATTAGGGGAAACTACATAAGTGTATGGATCTTTTGCCAGCTGAAAAAAAAAACGCATTCCTTTCCATGCTTTCGACACAGCACATGTATTGAACCTCGCGATGAGAAACCCGGCAATGAAGCTGAAAAGCTGCAAAAAAATGCGCATGTTGCGAACATATCCGGGTTGACCCTAAACCCTAGACCCTAAACCCTATAAACCCTATAAACCCTATAAAGCCTGTAAACCCTATAAACCCTATAAATCCTATGGGCCATGCCAACTAGGCCCCCAACTTCGGCCCAGCTCCGTAGCGTGCCGAACAGTGCACGCGAGATAATCATCCGAGTATCCGGTGGGGGTACCTTATTTTGGGGTTTAGGGTTTAGGGTTTAACTATATTATGGAACTTTCCGAAAATTAGTGTACCTTATTTTGGGGTCCTTATCATAAGGATCCGACTATTTAGGGGATTATATTAGGGTCCCCTATTTTCGGAAACCCCGCATTACGTAAGATGAAGCTAAAAAGCCTAGCAGCCGGCATTCAGATGCTGCAACATCCGGGGTGCTCTCAATCTTTCCCCAACATGCAACTTTCGAGAAAAGATTGCGGAAAGTTCTTGAATCGCCTGTGGCAGGCTCGGGAACTGGGGACATTCTTACAAGCGCTTCGAAGGAGTTGCCGTCGAGCCGATGCTCACCTGCTCGAAGCTCGGCGCCTGACCGCTTCGCAGGGCAAGCGGGGCACCAACCGTGTTTTACGGCCAGCCGCCAGGCCCTGGACTACCAGATCCATCAGGCAACGATCTGGATCCGTCGCTGATTTCAGCGCATGGCATGCGGAACAGCAGGGACGCCAGCCACTGACAGCGCAAGAGTCCCTGTCCCAGAACATCTCGTGGGCTCCGACTTGCGGTCAAACTCCAAACGACATGAAGTCAAGGGATTTATAGGCCCAAAAGCAGTCAACGTAAACTCGTATGCTGTTCAAACGCACTGGCAGCCATCGCCAACACAGGCACTGTCTGACTTCGCCGCAGCAGCACCATTACGCCAAGAACTCGTATAGTTCACGGCAAGCACACTGCTCTTTGCTTACCGGCAATCAACCCAATGTGGTGATGGAAAAACGACCTGGAAAGTGAGAAAACAAAGTCCAGCAGGGCATGTTTTCCGAACGCGGCGACTTCTCTACGAAGTCAGGCCATCTGGTGGCATTTCGACACAGAAAGTCATGCCGCCGCTGAACCCAAAACCATCCAAAACTAAAGAAAGAGCCAGCACACTTTTTGCAGCTGTCTCTTGCGGCGCGCACAATACTTACACTCTCCAGTGCACTTAACATCCGTCCAACCCGAGGCGGCAAGGATGCTGCCGGGGGGACTGCTGCGCGAGGCGCTGCCGGAACCCATGCAAGGCCTTGCGCTATCACGACTACTGAGACTACTTGTAGCTGTAGCTTTTCTTTTGCAGTCCCTCAAAAACAACTGTACCAGCACAGACTTGCAATTTCCACATGTTTTGCAGTTCCAATTTTCACATTATGGTGGGCAGATTTGTTTTCGCATGGTAAAAGCACAGCGCAAAACCATTCGGCATGTACATCTATTTGCATTATCATGTGCTGCGTAATGGGCACGTGAGGGCCAGCATCATGAGCATCAGCCGCACCTCCTTCAGCCACCACACGTGACCGGGCCAGCATCATGAGCATCAGCCGCACCTCCTGTAGCCACTACCCCTGACCACCCGGTCTGTGGGCCAGCATCATGAGCATCAGCGGCACCTCCTGTGGCCACTATAGTTGACCACCCTATACATATCGCACAAAGCAGATACCAGCTCATCCAGCTCAGACTTGCAATTTCCACATGTTTTGCATAGTTCCAATTTTCACATTTTGGTGGGCAGATTTGTTTTAGCATGGTAAAAGTACAGCGCAAAACCATTCGGCATGTACATCTATTTGCATTATCAAGCGCTGCGTAATGGGCACGTGAGGGCCAGCATCATGAGCATCAGCCGCACCTCCTTCAGCCACCACACGTGACCGGCCAGCATCACGAGCATCAGCCGCACCTCCTGTAGCCACTACCCCTGACCACCCGGTCTGTGGGCCAGCATCATGAGCATCAGCGGCACTTCCTGTGGCCACTATAGTTGACCACCCTAAACATATCGCACAAAGCAGATACCAGCTCAGACTTGCAATTTCCACATTTGCACAGTTCCAATTTTCACATTTTGGTGGGCAGATTTGCTTTAGCATGGTAAAAGCACAGCGCAAAACCATTCGGCATGTACATCTATTTGCATTGTCATGCGCTGCGAATGGACACCTGAGGGCCAGCATCATGAGCATCAGCCGCACCTCCACCAGCAACCACACGTGACCGGGCCAGCATCATGAGCATCAGCCGCGCCTCCTGTCGCCACTACACATGACCACGCGGCCTGTGGGCCAGCATCATGAGCATCAGCGGCACCTCCTGTTGCCAGTATAGTTGACCACCCTATACATATCGCACAAAGCAGATACCAGCTCAGACATGCAATTTCCACATGTTTTGCACAGTTCCAATTTTCACATGTTGGTGGGCAGATTTGTTTTAGCATGGTAGAAGCACAGTGCAAAACCATTCGGCATGTATATCTATTTGCGTTATCCTGCGCCGCATAATGGCCACCTGAAGGCCAGCATCATGAGCATCAGCCGCACCTCCTTCAGCCGCCACACGTGACCGGGCACAGTTCCAACTTCCACATTTTGGTGGGCAGATTTGTTTTAGCATGGTAAAAGCACAGCGCAGAACCATTTGGCATGTGCTCCTTCAGCCAGCACACGTGACCGGGCCAGCATCATGAGCATCAGCCGCACCTCCTGTAACCACTACACATGACCACCCGGTCTGTGGGCCAGCATCATGAGCATCAACGGCACATCCTGTGGCCAGTATAGTTGACCACCCTATACATATCGCACAAAGCAGATACCAGCTCATCCAGCTCAGACTTGCAATTTCCGCATGTTTTGCACAGTTCCAACTTCCACATTTTGGTGGGCATGGTAAAGGCACAGCGCAAAACCATTCGGCATTTACATCTATTTCCTGAGGGCCAGCATCATGAGCATCAGCCGCACCTCCTTCAGCCACCACACATGACCGGGCCAGCATCAAGAGCATCAGCCGCGCCTCCTGTAGCCACTACACATGACCACCCGGTCTGTGGGCCAGCATCATGCTACTGCGGATGTGAAGAAGGCACAGTTGTAACACAAGTACCCGACAGTGGCAAGTTCAAGCGTTCGCCGAAGTGCACACCGCTCTCATGGAGATGCAGCAAAAAGGTGCAGATGAACGTCGGGTGGCAAAAATTACCTGTGCTGGCCAGGGCTGGGGCTAGCTGCGAAGCTCACCACATACGGAACATCGAACTGGCCGATCATTAGTCCACAATTTCATCATCAAGATGCGCTGGAAACCGGGATGCTATCGTGGAGCAGATATCGTGACATTGGTCGCTACGAGGCAACTTTCGACATGTAACGGCACCGCATCCTGTGTCGCAAGGTGGGCAGCAGCTGCTGGCTTGCAAATCCTAAACCCTGAACCCTGAACCCTAAAGAAAGCACACAGATACACGTAGAGGCCACGGAACTAGACGACTTCTTGAGTGCACACCTTTGGAATCAGCAGGATCCAGTCGGAACCCATGTCGCGGTCTGCTGGACGTCCACGCGCGCCAACTTGCCTTTTCGGATAGCTCGGGCTACTGCAACGCTACTGCGGATGTGAAGAATGTGCTGCAGGGATAGGCAAGTTCATAAATTCAGGAAAGCACACAGCCATCTTGCGGATCCTGCGCAATGTGCAGGTGATTGCGCCTGAGGCATTCGGCTAGCTCCTTGAGCCTGCAGCTGTGCACTTGTGCTGGCTCGCACCCTCACATTCGGCTCTGCAGTTTCGTCCCTAAGCCGCGGATGCGTGAACTGATGTGATGTTCGAATTCCAAGCTGTCTTGGGTTTAGGGTTTAGGGTTTAGGGGCTTAGGGTTGCATGGCATGTCCGACTGATGCGGCGCAGGAACAATAGTTGGTCGCGAGGCGAGCAATTGTGAGATCCTGTGCTGATGTGCAGACTCACAGCGGGATTGCCACGTGGGTTTCCCGGAGTCCACACCATACTTCTTCCACAACGGACCGGAGCAGTGAGTTTGTGCTGGTGTTCATGTCCTTGCAAACCAGCTTCCAACAGATGGGGGCCCTGCAATGTGCATGAAGTGGACAACAGCTGCAGGCTTGCAGAGTGAAGAAAACACAAGTGGAGGTCACCGAACATGTAGAACCTCTTGACTGCACAGCTTCGGAATCAGCAAGATCCGGTGGAAACAGTTTCAGGGTCCGTCGGCCGCTGCGACTATGAAGACTGATGAAGAATGCACGGCCGTGCCGGAAACGGTTGGCAAGCCTCTAAGCAGAGAGGAGCGAATTCAGAAGTTCAGCGGCCCGCACACAAGTGATGATAATAGAATGGCGCAAAGACCTGCGAGGCAGAGACGGAGGGTATCATTGCTGGGGATAGGAAGTCGCAGGGCCCGGGTGGTGTAGTGCAGGCTTGTCTCATTACCTTTCTGTTTATGACATGAGGTAGTTGGTACAAAGACATATCACATTCCGTGTATCATGTCTGCCTGTGATCCAAAAATTTCCGAAACAGAAATCCTGACACCTTGAACGTCCAAATGTACATGTTCTATAGAAGCCACCAGAAACGCCAGCTGTAACGCCAATCCTGAAAACGTTAAGATGCTGGAGGAGTCCAGCAGACCCCAGGATTTTCTACCTATCTTCAGGGACTATCCCCAGAAACAATCCCCTCGAAAAGGCTGCATACAAGCCCGACAGAAGCCTTGCATAGAGGAAACGCCACCCAAAACCTTGGGGGCAGTCTGAGGGGGCAATTGGAAACCCGGTCGAACAGAAGTATGGCAACTATGGTACGAACAGGGCGTTGATTTGCCAAGGGGGGCTTCCAGGCGTCTGCCAAGAGATTGAAATGAAGCGCTGGGACTTCGCCAGCGCCTGGCCAAGGAGGTCGTTCAAGTGTTCAGCTCGAGGTTTGAGAGGCAGCTCAGGGCTTGAAGTTGCACGTGGCCATGGCCCCCCAAAAGCCATGGAAAAAGGCCGAAACAGGCAGAAGGTGTTATCACCACCTACAAGGCGAAGAACACCTTCCAACTGTGTTTCGGCGATCCAAAGCCGTTGTTCGATGGTTTGCGAGGCCTGGTAGCTGGTGTCAGAAGATCCATCATGGTGAGGACGGAGGTCAAGCCTCGCGGAGGCTTGGAACACGCAGGTGCTCCCCGAGGGCACGAGTCAAGAATTTGACCATGTGCTCCATCACAAATACATGCCTCCATCACCAGGAATTGAAGAATCTACTGTGACCCATCATGCCCGCATCGTAGCTTCCCCAAAGCAGGTCGATGGACATCGCTTCCCAAGACTTTTTGGGCTGCCCCTGGTCATTCGCATACCCTTCTTGCGGCTGCCGCAATCCATAGGTGAAACACAGTGAAACCCATGTAGCTTCTGAATTGCAAGGGTAGCCAGGGATCAAGAGTGAAACATGGGGGGGCTGCCTTGGGCATGCACCCGCAACTCATCCCTGCAAAGACATCCTCCTAGTCATACCCTTTGGTGTGCCAGCAGGTATTCCGGGTAGGCGCGGTTGGCATCGAAGAACAAGTTCTGATTAGAATGGATCTTCGGGCATTTCTCACCCCTCCATCTGCGGTTGCGGCCTTCACGAAGGGCTGGGGCCCTCAGCCTTCCACTCTCCTCCGGAGGGCGGCCACGGCCGCGTAGGGCGAGCCTTGCGCCTTCCTGTCCAGAGAGGCTTTCACCGCGCCAAGGTTACCTCCCCAGTCCTCCTTCCTCCAAGCACCTCCGTAGTCCTTTAGCCCCCAAGCCACGCACTCGCCGTTCTGGCGTTCCGCGAGGAAGGCATAGTAAGCGCTCCACACGCGTTTCACGCCTGCTTTCTCCAACGAAGGCCTCACCACGTCGATGCCAGCTCCTCCTGACTTGTCCCCCCAAGCCACGAATTCGCCGCTCTGGAGTTCCGCCAGGAAGGCACCGTGAGTGCTCCATACGTGTTTCACTCCTGCCTCCTCTAAGGATTCCTTCACCGTCCACACCTTACTGTACTTGCTCCTCTCAGGTACGAATTCACCGCTCTGGAGTTCGGCGCGGAAGGGATGTTTGATCCAATTCCACACGTGTTTCACAATTTTTTCTTTTCGGGAAACCTTGACCCTGTCGATGCCAGCTCCTCTTGACTTGTGCCCCTTGTCCCCCCAAGCGACGAATTCACCGCTCTGGAGTTCGGCGAGGAAGGTACCATTGGTGTTCCACACGTGTTTCACTCCACTCTCCAGTTTAGGCTTCACCGCGCTGATGTCAGCTCCATAGCCGTTGTGCCCCCAAGCGACAAATTCTCCGCTCTGGAGTTCGGCGAGGAAGGCACCAGCAGTGCTCCACACGTATTTGACTCCAGCGTTCTCCAAGGATGCCTTCTTCTTCGCGTCAAGGTCAGCTCCGTGGTCCTTTAGCCCCCACACCACGAATTTACCATTCTGGAGTTCAGCCAGGAAGGCGTACAAAGTGCTCCACACGTTTTTCACTCCAACTTTCTCCAAGGAAACCTTCACCCCGCCAATGTCACCTCCTCGGGTGCTGTGCCCCCAAGCCACGCATTCGCCGTTCTGGAGTTCAGCGAGGAAAGCATAACCGGTGCTCCACACGCGTCTCACTCCTGCTTTCTCCAAGGATGGCTTCACCGCGGCAATGTCACCTCCATAGTCTTTGTCTCCCCAAGCCTCCCCCCAAGCGACGAATTTGCCGTTCTGGAGTTCCGCCAGGAAAGCCCTGCCAGTGCTCCACACGTGTTTCACTCCAACTTTCTCCAAGGACGCCTTCACCCCAGCAGCAGCAATGTTACCTCCAGAGCCCTCGTTCCCCCAAGCCACGAATTCACCGTTCTGGAGTTCCGCCAAGAAAGCCCATTGAGTGCTCCACACGCGTTTGACACCGCACGGCGCCATGGCATCCTGACTTACATGTTTGTCGGGCCCCTTACACGTTCAAGTTTGCTTTGCAAGCCGAGAACAGTTGAACCACAGCGCGGGACGACATTGATCCTCCCGAGCCTCTTTCCTCTCTGCCCCAAAAGCTCCACTGCATAGCTCAGACTAAGGAGCACGCGACCGCTGCTGCTCCCGGGCGAAGAAGGACACTGAGCCCATCCAAGCCTAAGGCAAGTCGCGGAGTAGCAGTTATTCTTACGGTGCCTCTGTAACTAGGCCGTTCGTGTCATAAATACGGGCCTTGAGAGAAAGTCTAATATGGAAAACCGACGTGTGGAGCTTATAAGGTTGACTCTAATGATCAAACACTTGTTTGCAATCCTCTTCAGGCCAAGTTGGATGCTGAGGTTTAAAGGCAGTAGTTCACGAACCCGCCCAAGAACCTAACTGGCTTCCGTTCAAACCCCGGCCCCAAAAACCCTTATCTAAACCACTCAACCCTAAACCCTAAACCCTAAACCCTAAGCCCTGAACCCTGAACCCTAGAAGGAGACGGTTTCACAGAAGTCCAACCGAGCCCCTTTTTGCTCGAACCCGACATTTCCCCTCCGAAAGCCAAATCGTGGATTATAACTTACACCCCAAACCCCTGAATCCTAAACCTTTAGAAGCCCTTATCAACAAAGCAGGGTGTCTGATGTCGAGGTGCATGTGGGCAATCAAACCCGTTTTGACCCGTCCGCTGGGTCCAATAGGCCAAACAATCGCACAAAGAGCCAGAATAAATTTTACAAGATCAAACCAGGACCAGTTGCTGAGATGTAGGGTGCCAATGTTGAAGCTTAGGCCTCAGGCGGCACACAAACTTCCGCGCTCCTAGATGCAACCTGACACTGAGCTGAGCGAAACTCACGGGGGACCTCGAAGATCTTTGCAATGTCATGCCGGCCTCTAGCTTTTCCAACGGAGTCTGACCTGAAGGCTATCACGGCTATCACCAACCCCATCACCCTCAGAGTCCTCTGCTAAACTTTCAAAAGATGAGAGGGAATTTGGAATAGTGTTCATATGTGTTCATGCACAGAACCAATTACCGCCCTTTTCGCATCCTGGAGGCCTTTCGTGATGCCGGAGCCGCTGGCGCGGACATCTGGGGTTTAGTGCAGGGGTGCATCTTTTTGAAGTCCTGCGTGACACGGTTCGTGCAAGCAGAACGGAGGTTAGTCTTCCCAGTGACCGACAGCGAAGCCGCAGCACTGGACATGGTACTCACGTTCCTTGAAGAGGCACGACTTTCCCCGCAGGAACCCAGCAAGGGATCATAAATCCTAAGCCCCTATCATCTTGCAGCAGCCCAGCCTCCCTGTTCCTAACCCGGATGACGAGAGCTCGACTGGCACTAAACAGCAACAGGTCACACTGCTCCGCTGGGCATATGAAGGTACTGCACATGCGGGTGGCTCACCCAAAGGCGTCCTGAAGCATGTTCGTTGCTTTTGCTGACCTCCCCAAACTCTCCAAGGCAATGCAGTTCACAGGCCGAGGCCGGGGAAGAAATGTATAGGTATGAGGCTAGAGCTAGGTAACTGGAACACCTGCAACACTACATAACAAGTACTGGAAACAGATTACGGCAATTCATTCTTGTCGGGGAGTTGCAGAAGGACTCTGATAGGGATCCCAGAAAGTAAGCTCAGACCTCAAGCAGGTCAAAGAGGTCAAAGAATCTTGAGCAAACTACAGCTCGTGGATGTGACGACATGACATGTGACATGTATTCTGGCTGCTTGGTACACCAAGTCACAGCACCGCTAGCTGCTGAGATCTGCTGAGCGTCAGGCCACTGAGCTGCATGGCACAGCTGGGAGCCTTCCATTTGAGACTCACGGGCAATTTCAGGGTTTAGGGCTTAGGGTTTTATTCGGCACATAAAAACTCCCCATAAGAAGTGTTGCAGGCACATGAAGTTTAGCCGCGCGCTCGGGCGTGTTTTTGTCAGCATGGGCACAACCTGGAAGGTTACGCGAAGGTTACAGCCAAGCGGATGAATGTTGTTAGACCCTTTACATGTCGGGTATTCGGATTTCAAAGCCCGAGGCCGGGGAGGAGACATGCCTCACATAGGCGGACAAGCCACGGTTTAGGGTTTAGGGTTTAGGGTTTAGGGTGCTTTCCGGAAAGTAAATGCAGGCCTCAGTTCGAATCTTGAGCTTCAGCTCCAGGACATGACGACATGACATGTGACGGGGTAAGGTCCCGTAGCTCTTCAAAGGGACCCCTCATCGGAAACCCTGCATTCTGAACTCTGAACCCCAAACCCTACCCTAAACCCTAAACCCCAAACCCTAGACATTCCGAAAAGCAGGCGGTGCCTCGTCTCCAGGCCCTCACGGCTCCGATGTCGCTGTATCTTCCCCTTCGCAGCTGGGAGCTTTGCACTTGTGCCCGTGAGCGCTTTTGGGCTTTAGGGGCTTCAGGGGGTAGTTTCAGGCTGGCAACATGAGTGCGAGGAGCACGTCAGGAAATATGCACTGGTTTAGGCTCGCCTGAGGTGCTTACATAGGCCCGGTTGTCAGCCTGTTCGATGCAAGCGGGTAAGCTATTTTGAAGGTACCGGGATTATGCAAGTATCATTCCCGGGATCCACTCCCCACTCCGTCTCTGCCAATAAGAAGACTGCCAGCCGTTGCACAATCTTGAGTCTTCACAGTTGAGCACAGCAAGAAATGTATGTTAATGTGGTGCGAGGTGAATGAGTGGCCCCACCAACCCGGACAGCTGTCGTGAGCCCACGTTCTGCCACCCGACGAACTCTTCAGACATCAGCAAAGCTAGTGTCGTGATTCGTTTCCTCCGCGTAATTTCGTCAGAGCGAAGAAGGTGAAGTAGCAGGCCTTGCAAAGCAACAGTCGCAGATCAGAAAAGCCCTCTCGAACCTTAAATGCATTGCGAGAAGCCAACAGCAAAAACCTTCGTCGCAAACCTTATCAATTGCTTCCATTTCGGCGCATGCATTTAGCACTCCTGGCACGAAACTTGTGTTTTCTGTGCGGCACATGTCCATGTGTCCATGAGCACTTATGGCCCTGAGATGCAGAACGGACGGCTGCTTTGTTGGCCTCGGGTCTTGGCCTGTCCTGGAAGGTGTAACACTATGTGATTCGGCTTACCTGGAAGCACCGGTAGGAAAGCAACCCGCTTTTGAAAGCAAAACAACTAAAACAAAACGAATTTTGTTGTCGAAAAGCAGTCCGCCGCTCAAGAGGATAATTGTTTTCCTAAGGCAAACCAGGGTCTGTACAAAAGAAACCGGGATGCCAAAGTCATGTTCGGTGAGTGATATGACCCTCGGACTAAGTCTAGCCGGTGAAAAAAGCTACATTTAAAATAATCAGTTGTTGGCATTCCAAAGGAATGTGCCGGTTACAGGGACTGCATGCGAGCTTTTGCACGAAAGCTACTGCTGTCTTGGGCTATGACTTCACGAAATTCTTTTCTCACGGCATCTCCAACCCACCGAATCATCACCTTCTGCACGTGATTGTCGACATGTGTGAAGCCAACCGTGTTCTGAATTTCTTGCTTCACCTTGACTTCGTCCTTTGGGTCCCAGGCTTCGGCACTTGCCGAGTCCACACACTTTAGCGACTCGGTCACTTCCCTGGTGCCGCGTTGGCCAAGGAGAATCTGCGATCGCACCGAGGCTGTAGACGCTTCAGGCATGGTAAAGACGACTGGGATCTCTAGTGTGGATGCGATAAACTGCTCGTAGATCGTCCAAACTCGCCTTAAATGCTGTCTCCAGTTGTCTAAAATGGCAACCATCTGCCCGATTCGGGTCAGGTTCTCAGCGAGAACGTTCTCCAAGTTAGCGCTGCCAGCAACAGATCCTTCAAGTATGATCCTATGCTGATTATTGACGAAGAAGCACATGAAGAAAACACGACGTCAGATGCCGCCAGGTGCATGTTTTTGTACACTTTCAAGGCACTCTTCACTTCGGATAAGGTGTACCGCCATGTCCATGACATGAAATGTGTCTGTTGGCGTCGATCTGGCTTCGGTATCCAGTCGACCATTGCGCAGCCATGCTTGCCATCGCAGGGGCACACGATGTCGCGGCCTATCGGATCCTCGCCCAGCCAAAACACTTTCATGTCGTTAAAGCTGGGATCGGCAAGACCTGTCCGCATAGTCGCCAGCGTTTGGAAATCGTCTGAGAGCACATACCTCATGCTCACCCCTGCGGTCTCGCTTTGCCGTGCGCGCATGCCAGTGACCCGCTGGGCCAGATTGATGCCGTCCACGCCAAGATCTGCCAAGATGCCTGAATACTTGCTGACGGTTTCGGGGACTTCTTCCCACAAGTCATCATATAGCATAGCCATTGCGTGTTCAACTGCTGCAGCTCTTCGTGCTAGCCGTCGATTTTGGAAACGAACAAGCGACATCCACAACAAGCCTGCAGAAACTAAGAAACACACGACACCAAAAGTGACCAGTGGCAAGCGCCACCAAATGCAACTATTCTCATAGAGTATCCGTGGGAACCCGCAGGAGTCGCACACATCTACATGGCCAGGAGAGAATTTGCCTGCTTGGCATGGCTCGCAGAAGCCTCGATCTTCCGAAGGCACGGAGCCTTCTCCGCAGGGCGTACACTGAAGCGAAGCTGGTCGAGCGAATTCACCGAGTGGACACGCTTCGCAAGCACTCCCATTGTTGGCGGGAGCCCTCCCAGCATCGCATGGCTCGCAGCGAAGGTTTGGCGCAGCTGTCAGGTCCTTGACGCTTGGAGCTGGGCAGGTGCAGCACGATGCTGCATCAACCGAACTGCCCGTTGGAGGCAGGACCAAAAGGCCTGCGTCTGGACAGGAAAACCTCCAGCAGCTAGATTTCAAGAAGGCAGTGCCATCAAGGCCGTTGGCAGCATTGGCCTCGGGCCACCACGGCGCAGATGAAGTCGGAGGAGGCTCCCGCAGAAGACAGCGCCTGTCCTGCAAGAGAAAGCCCGCACAGCTGGAAGACGCATTGCAGCTGCTGGCGCAATTCCAGAACCCAGGTGCAGAGGTTTCACGCAGAAAGCCCCCGTCACGGATGCCCTTGCCCAGGTGAACGAAGCCCAAAATCACCGGCTCACAGGCCTCTGCCATGCATTCCAGCCTTACCTTGCCAATTGGACCACCGGTGCTTTGTGTCAAGTGAACACCGTGGACAGGCCACAGCATCCTCTTGAAATGCGCCCAGCGAACCAGCCCATGATCTCGCCATGGAGGACTTGACACAAGGCTCGAAAGCACCAACGGCCAGTATGCTGTCAATGCCCTTCGCCAAGCTCACATCCCAGGAGCCGATGGGCTGGTTGAAGGCCCCTGCATAGTAGAACATGTAGCCCATGTCGGTCACTGCAGAGGTATCCCAAGAGCCGATGGGCTGGTTGAAGGCCTCCGCATTGTAGAACATGTAGCGGTCACTGCAGAGGTATCCCAGGAGCCGATGGGCTGGTTGAAAACCCTTGCACCATAAAACATGTAGCCCATGTCGGTCACTGCGGAGGTATCCCAGGAGCCGATGGGCTGGTTGAAGGCCCCTGCATCGTTAATTTCCGAGGGACCTCTAGGGAGCCTC
>CAJNJA010010253.1:0-14785 GCA_905231915.1 Symbiodinium necroappetens
TATGTATGTATGTATGTATGTAATGTATGTATGTATGTAATGTATGTAATGTATGTAATGTATGTAATGTATGTATGTATGTATGTATGTATGTATGTATGTATGTATGTATGTATGTATAAATACTGCTCGATTCGAAGCTGCTGAACCTTAAGCCCTAAACCTTAAACCCTGAACGCGAAACCTTCAAGGAAGAAATAATGTTACATAGAAATTGCTTGTCCTTGTTCACGTTGAACCCCCTCAGCCGTCGCTGTCAACCCCAGCTCCAGCCCCCTGCCGTGCCCTGCCGTGCCCTGCCGTGCCCTGCCCTGCCCTGCCCTGAAAGCCCAGCAGCCAGCCCCAGATTCAAAATCACACTCCAAAAAACAAAGCTTTCCATCAACACAAAAGGTACCCAAACCCTTAACCAAAAGCCACAAACCCTAAACCCTTAAACCCTGACCCAAAAGCCATAAACCCTAAACCCTCAAACCCTTAACCAAAAGCCATAAACCCTAAGCAATAAGCCCTAAACTCTAAACCCTAAACCCTAGGTCCGGCACTGCTTTGTCTTTCTTCACCAGGCCTCGGGGGCTCGGGCGTAGGACCTCCGACGACGGGAGGCTGCAACTTCCCCAGAGGGTCCGAGTACCCAAATAGTAAGGTTTCAAGTCCCAAAATCCATACTCTAAATGGTTTTTGGACCTTGAAACCCTACTATTTGGGTACTTGGACCCTTGGCCCTCGACAAATCCTCGACCAAAACAGGTTTAGGGTTTGGGGTCAAAGCAGTGCGTAGGGTTTTGGGTTTAGGGTTAAAACAGTGTGTAGGGTCGACGGTTTAGGGTTAAAACAGCGTGTAGGGTTTAGGGTTTAGGGTTAAAAGAGTTTGTAGGGTTTAGGGTTTAGGGTTAAAACAGTGTGTAGGGTCGACGGTTTAGGGTTACAAGAGTTTGTAGGGCTTGTGTTTAGGGGAAATGCTTGCAGGGCTGCTCAGGAAGACTGGTGGTCTATTCATGGGATTTCATTGTTGAGATGCTAGTAACTGCTAGTAGTTAGCGACATCACATGAGTTCCAGAGCTGGAATACAAAATGCACCGTGCAGGAACCCCAAGATGCAAGCCTTACTATTGAAGCCTCCGGCGCCCGAGCCAGTGAGACAGGGATCTCATAACACCCAAAGAGCCCTAAACCCTTTCGTTTAAGATCCTTTCTAGAGCTTAACTCAGACCAAGGATCCCTCCATCCACTGGGGGATAGGTATTTGTTTAAAGGGATCTTGAGCTCCATGAGAACCGGAAGAGGATTAGGTTTGGGGCTTAGGGTTTAGGGTTTAGGGGGTTGTCTCAAACTGCAGTTAGTGGCTACTGCATGCTTCACCCTTCGGCATGTACCAGGCCATGAACTACACTTTGATCGTCACGTCTGGGTCAGATCCTTTTGGGTTTAGGCTGCAGGGGTTTGCACGTTAGGGCTCTTAAGGCGTTGGGGTTGACGGTTGGGAGCGTTGAGCCCCAGGCAATTGCCCCATTGGAACGTAAAGTCAGGATGATTCGAGCCGAGATTCCCTATACTGCAACTTCAGGGCATGAGGATAGTGATGTTCCAACTTTCTGGCTTCTACCAGAAAGTCTGTAGACTGCAAGCGGTAAGCCCTAAGCCCTAAATTACACCCTAAAGGCCTACTCTTGGATATTACCCGAAGCTCTGTGCAGAGCCGTTGTGGTGGCCGAGACTGCCCACTTTCAGGGAGACGAATTTATGAGCCGTAATAAATAGAACATGTTCTCGGGGTAGCTTACACGAAACCTTTGCGATTTTTCGGGCTTCTGTTTTTACCCAGCTTCAGGTGAAGTTGGAGTTTAGAGCAGGCAGCTTTTTTTGTATTGCTACAGTATGTATACTTTACACACAGAACTGAAGGTAGCTCGGATGGTAGAGGCCACTGGACGTACAGGACCTACCGAAACCCCACCATCTGCAAGTTTTGAGACCCCAAACCCTTTCAAACCCTAAATCCTAAACCTTGAAGCCTAAAGTCCTAAACCCTGAACCCTAAACCCTAAACCCTGAAGCCTAAATCCTAAGCCCTATGCAGCCGCGCAGGAACCTGGCTCCTTTGAGCAGGGACCTCGTGCTCTTGCTGGAGCGCAGCGGCCAGAAGGCAAATGAAGGGGGGGGGGGTTTAGGGTTTAGGGCCTAGGGTTTAGGGGTGGGGGGGGAGGGGGGTTTCGAGGCTTCACTATGAGGTCTCTCCGGGTTCCTTATCTTAAGGGTTCCTGACTTTTGCACCTGAAGTTGTATCTCCGAAGGTCCGAAACCCGCTGCTTCGAAAGCTTCCATGCCATAACTCTTAACCTGAGGCTCAGAATTACCTAGGGATTAGTCATGAAGTGTATGGGTTTGGATAGTAGTTATTGTGGGCTCATAATGTTTGAGGGTACATGATTGTTAGGTACTTGGACTCGGTGGATTTGTGGGTGCGAAGCCAGCGTCCAAGGGAGGACCTGGACAGCAGCACAATGGGGGGGGCATGTTAGAGCTCTTTCCTTGGGTTGAGAAGCTGATTTGTCTTGCAACAGAATAAGATTTCAGGCTCCTTCAAATATTTCCTAAACCCCAAACCGTAAAGCCAAGCCTCAGAGAGACAGCTGAGAGAAGAAAGTCTGATCTGACGAGGTGGATCCACAGCTGCGAAGCCTAGCAGAAGGCCAGCCAGCTTTATGCTTGATCAATGCCTCATTCGACTGCATCTTCATGAGATGATTGGTGTTCCCAGCTCGCTTGATGTACAAGTCGATTCATGTCAGTCTCAAGCCATGCGCTGCAGTGGTGTTCAGTAAATGTGGGAACAGCCTTGCGGGGGCTATGAATCTTTCCCTTTACCTCTACAGTCGTAGCATACGCAGCTTCAGGTAGCAAATAGACCTGGTTTTAGGTGCCCCCGCCCACATTCCTGCTTGCAATCAGAATCCTAAGGTCTGAGGCCCCAAAACCCAAACCCACAGTGCACTAAACCGCCAAACCCTGAAATCCGGAACGTTAAAGCCTAAACCCTGAACCCGAAAGCTGAGCCCCAAACCCTGAACCCTGAACCATGCACTTAAGCCCTTAATAGTAGAGTAAGTAGGCGGCCTTTAACTTTTTTGGTGTTTTACAATCCTTATAGCATCCCAAAGATTAACCTTGAAATCCCTAGGATACTGGACAAGTAAGAACCTGATACGCGTTTATTAACGAATATACTTTGAGTCATAATATTAAGGCCCCTATGATTAAGGCATACTGATCAACTACGGGCCCTAAACCCTAAACCCTAAACCCGAAACCCTAAACCCTAAACCCGAAACCCTAAACCCTAAACCCGAAACCCGAAACCCTATAACCCTATAACCCTATAAATACCCTATACCCAAAACCCTTATTGGGTTCTCCGGGTAAGAGCCCGAAGTCACAGCAGCCGGACCTTTGAAGGTAAGCAGAGCCCGGCTCCAGGCAGTGCCCAGACCTAGCTTTGGGAGTTTAGGGTTCAGGCTTTTGGGTTCAAGGTTTGGGAGTGAGGCTTGTTTGAGGGGCACCCGATCCAGAGTTTGTGTCGGTTTAGGGTGTAGTTATGTTTACGGTTGTGTTTTTTTCTCCGGTTTGCGCAGCTCGGGTGCACTGTACTTAATCCGAATTCCTGGCAGCAAATCTAGCCAGACGAATTTCCATTGTGTATGAAAGCCCGAAGCAATGCAGTTGCCCACACTCTGCGCCTTCTCAACAGGTACAATGAAGTCTTGAAAAGAGAACAACACTGCAGCAGCAGAACAGCTACATCCGAGACCGGGGAGCGTACGTTACAAATTCTCATGTCTAAATGACAGAGCTTTTCCCACTGTGCATCTCTGCCAATCCAGTAACCGTTAACCTTCTACTGCAACCTCGCGCTCTTGCACCACTTCTGTAACCACTCATGAACTTATCCCAATCCTGAGAAGAACTGCCAATTCCACCTCCTAAGTTTAGGGTTTAGGGGTACGGTTAGTGTTTAGGATCTGCAGAGCCGTTGAAGGAGTTCAGCAGTCTAGCTTCGGCATGTTGCAACAGTAGGCGAATGGATTGTTTGCCGCAGTTCTTGCTCGAGCCTTGATCATGCCGATCGGCACAGTAGTTGCCTCTGTGATGGCCACACGCAATGTTTTCCGATGCATGTTTTTTCTCGCTTTTGGATTGCTTCTGGCCGTGCCCAGGCAGTCATGCAGTCGTCAACGATGGAAAATTTCAGCGGCAACAGGTTGCCCACCGCGGTTGTGGGGTAAATGCAACTTGCCCGAGAAGGACTTGCACGCGCGGTTTCGAGTCATTCGGAAGGCAGCCCACCTCGAGCCCCAAGTTGGCAACAACGGCGGAAATTTAGAATTAGCTTCTGAGGATGAACTTGGGCAGCTGTTGGTGAATCAATGGGACGCCAGTCCGTGGGGTCAAAGTCATACGGTTGTCGGTGAGTATGAGAGTTCGTTTGATGAGCGGCATCGTAGATCTGCTAGCGGTTCACAAGACCAGAAAGGAGCTCTTAAACTTGGAGCTGAAAAAGAAGGGGGCTTCGCATCGTGCTTTGGGGCAGCTACTGCGATACATGGGAGATGCGGCGATGCTTTGGCCTGAGCTGTCTTTGCACGCCATACTTGTCGCTGGGCATGCAGAAAGTAGGCTGGAACTTGCCTTGGCTGCTGTTCCATCCGTGACTTTCTATGCCTTCAGAGTGGCTCGTTGGAATTGCAAGCTCGTTCGGCTCCCAACTTGTGTCCCTCCATGGCATGCATCACCACGCGACCAGGTGGGCCCTTGTATGAAGTATGGCATGGAAGTAAATGGAGCACCACTCATGAGCTGATGAAGATTCGTCGCGTTTCTCGCACAATCTATGAGTTGGTCGGACATCGTAGGAATGGACAGGATGTTGAAGTTGTGGTAGTTACCCTGGCCGAAGGTCAGCAGAGCTTCCCAAGGTTGTCGTCACTGATCTTGCAGATGGGAAGGTATGTCACCAGCGGTTGCAGCATCGTGCGTGGGGCTTTAGTTGTTGGCGTAGCTAAACTGCGCCTGCTCTATGCCGCAGAAGCATGCAGAGTCGAAGTATGGGAAGCAAAGTCTCCTTTAAGTGGGCCAAGCTCCAGCTGGAGACGATGCCACTGTCAACGGCGCACAACCAGTGGACGGCTTCTCACTCCGAGTGAAATTGAAGCCTTAAGACTCCAGGTAATAGCTACCTGACTGCGCCTCATCGGACGGCAGTATACCCAGCGGCGAAGCATGGCAGTCGCTTCCTTGTCTTGGAGGGGTATACAGCACAGGTGCTTTCAACATTCATCGTTAGTTTAGGTTTAGGTTAGCAATTGAAAGTATAATGTTTTGCTTGCATGGCAGTATATTTCTTCGCTTGGCAAACACTTACCAAGAAACGGTAAGTAAATACATTGCATTTCTAGCCAAACACCAAGCCAAAGCAAGCAGACTCACGCATACAGCATGATATCATATCGGTTTAGGAGCGCTCTACTGAGATCACTTGGAGACAGCCGTTGCGAGTGAAGTGCCACGAGTCATGGGCATCCTAGGGCAGTTGTTGAAATGGAGGTGACTTCGGATTGGTTGACTGGCACACAAAGGTATCAGGGATTAGAAACGCTGTGAGCCCGACACTCAATGATCAGAGTCCTTTGACTACTGGGTTTAGGGCAGACATACCTCGAAGGCACACTAGACCTTATCTATACGTATGCTATATAACTGTGTTAGTACATTCGATTCATGCTTGGCAATAAGCCTTGTTCATCCTAAAGCCTGAAAAGGCAGCGAGGAAGAGAGCCACGAGGCCCCTGCCGCCAGCGCCTATTGTGATAGTATTCTTCCGCTATGCTTCCAGGGAACTGAGTCGTAGGTTACGAGCCATCTAGCATGAAGCCCAGTAACAGATTTGTTGATTGTTTGGGGAACTGGAGCCCTGGGGGTTATGATCAGGAAGCCAAAAGGGACAGCAAATTTGGGAATTTTGTTAAGCTTGTATTCGAACGGCATCAATCAGCATCAGTGAGTCGTCCGCAAATCACGGAAACGGCCGTAACGCAGGACTCAAAACCCTGCCAGCCACCATGACAAGCCTACATTCCGGGTGATTATCTGGTCTTCCTTTGTACTCGTAGGTTCCATATGGTCTAAGAACCTAGACTTAGACCTTCAAGAACATGTAGGATGAAGAGCTTCAACATAATCAAACCCTAAACCCTAAACCCTAACCCCCCTTTAAAGGAACCCTAAGACCGGAAGTGTAAACAACTTTGGGACCTTAAACCGCGGACCCAAGCCTCCCCAAACTAGGAATCCGGCATTCAGCTATACTCGCCTTCTGGATGTGATTCGAGGAATGTTCCAAGATTCGGAGCTTGGACAGAATCCTGCTGAAGCTGCAGTATGCGAATTATGGCATATGGGTAGTTCTCTTTATTGGGATCCCTTTTGTAGGTCCCCAAAATAGTACGGCACCTTTATAAAAAGACCCTAATTTAGAGAACTACCTACATGCATCTTCTCACGGCTAATGCAGGGTTCTGTCCACCAGCCACCGCACCCTGCATCCTTGGAGCCCTTGGTTTGGGGTTTAGCGGTAGACCCTTCAAACCCGAAAGCCTAGCAGCCCTGAGCGCTTAAAACCCACCCGAAAGGGCCTCAACCCCAAACTGTGAGACCACAAAACCCAAATCCAAAACCCTCAGGGCATTTGGGCCCCACGCAGCCGAAGGAAGACGATCCCCAAACTGGGACCTCTGCAGCTGAGCCGGAGCAGAGGAAGGAGTGGCGGTTTAGGGTTCAGGGTTTATGGGTTAGTTGAGAGAATCACCTGATACTCCGATAAAAAGAGAAAAGAGACAGGCAAGAACGTTTACTTTTGTTTTAACTTGTTCATGTTAATAATAATTGTTGTAATATTTTTGTAACATTTTTTCTGTAGTATGGTTGTACTCTTTTGCGTAATATGTTTTGTCTTCCGTCTTGTCTGTGTTGTGAGGACTTATTTCATGATGTTGAATTAATTATCTTATTGGTTGTTTAAATATACAGGTCTCCATTTTCAGTTGATAGAAAAATAATTCTGCATGTGTATGAGTTTGTATTAATTTTCCAGTTTGTAATAATTTTATGAACATTTCTTGTAAACTTAAGCTACTTATCTTATTGAAGTTAAACATTCACAATATATTTCAACTCCTTTCTCATCTGTTTTAACATTAATATGATGTTTTGTGTGCTTTCGTTGGTGTTTTGCTTTATCTTTCGTTCTGTTTAATTTTAGTAATTGGTCTGCTTGTCTGTGGCGATATTTAGCGTCCATTCATGCTTTTTAGTCTTTATTTTTTATTCTTAGCGTTGTCTTCTTTTGTTTCATCGTCCGTCCCGTCTTCGTTTGGTTCTTCTTCTGTATCATTTTTAGTATTTTTTATTGTGTAATCTACTCATGAATTGTTCATTGGTTTCATCATCTGTTTTTGGTTGTGTGCGTTTTCTGCTTGTGATTCGTTTATTTATTTTTCAACAAACACACTAAATTCCTCGTCTGTATTACCGGCTTGTGTTTCAAATCGTTTAACATAATGTCTGCTTTGTGCTTCTACGCTGTTCTTCATTTGCTCACTTAATGTTAGTTTTTCTACGCGTGTTTGTTTCTTGTTATAGATCTAGAATAAGTATGCTTCTTAGATTATCAATTGTTAATTTTGGTATGCCGGCTATTTTTCTTAAATCATTGAATATGTTATCCGCGCAAATAAGTTTCTCTGAATTTTTTAGTTTCAATCAAATATGTACTTTGTGGGTAGTCATTGAAAAATTCATTTAATAATGCCACTCAAAATTTATCTTCAATTTGTATTAACTTATATTATCATTATTATCTTTAGTTTTTTTGGCTTTTTAAGTTTGCCTGATTGTATATAAAAATAAAAATATGCTAGGGGTTTGTCTTTGTATGTCGTCCGTATGTACTTAGTGCTAGTGTTTTAATTTCTGAAATTTTCGATTGTGGATGTATTCCTGTTCTTATTGGTGGTTGTAATATTGCTCATATTAAAAATAATACTGTTATGATTATATATATATATCGTTATTTCTCTTGTTTAGTTTGTGAATATCCATAGTTAAAAGATATTCCAATATTTTTCAATCATGATAAATCCCTAAAGTTTTCCATTTGTTGTTCATCTATTTCGTTTTGGATTTGTTTTTTTTTTGAATTTTGGTTTGGTGCTATATCCTGCGCTTCTCAAGTATTCTATTAAGCTGTTTTACGTGGGTCATTCATGTTACAGCATTTGGATAACATAAAATAGAGTGTGTTCTTGAATAATTGCTTCGTTGTTCTTCTGTTTTTTCCTCCTCGGTTGCTTGAATCAGTTTGTGTAATATGTTTTAAATAGTCATCTAAATTCAATTTATTAACTTTTCGTCTTTTAATTGTAATATGTTATGTAACCATCTACAGGTTTTTTCATCTGATTCATTCCACTCCCATAACATTCAACAATTATCTTTTTGACCGCTCATTTATTTATGTCTATATATAGTATTTTCTTTTTATGTATCTTGGTAACGAATCAACACATTATTCAATACATGATTAGATAGATTTATTATTCGGAAATAACAATGAATCATTAGTCTTCTGTCATAGAATATCGGTCTTAACCATTAGTCATTATCTACTTTAAAATCAATTCTTTTCCTTCTGCCAGATCTGCAACAATATTTGTTGTTGGTTTGAATTACATTCAACTAGATCCGTGTTATTTCCGTATCCAAAAAGTCCATTCTATCAAATTAAGTATTCACTGCCAATTTTTGAGTACTCGCTTTCATTCGTTGGGTTTAAGTGTTGTAATAATTAAGCATGGCATATCTAATGTTCATATCATTGTTGCTTTCACTTGTAATTTGGATATTTGTCAAATCTCTTAATAACTGTGAATATTCATTTGTTATGTTAGGTAATAAAAAAATAAGCAATACCTGCGGTTTATAAATAAATATATATATATATATGTATATATATATGCATTTGTCAATAGTTCTTCATTTACTTTATAAATTTCCGGGAACTAGATAATCAAACTCATTTGTTGTATCTAACTCGAAAATATAGCTAAAATAATTTCCCTTTATTAGTTATTCCCTGCTTTGTTCCTCTGCTTGTTCTAGAATAAAAATGAAGTTCCCAATTATACGGTTGTTGATTAATTGAATAGTTTTTCAATATTAGTTGATTGTTAAGTATTCAAAGAGGACAAGGTACAATAATTATATATATATACATATATCGAGTGATATATTAAATTCAATGCCGCATAAAAGAGTAAAAAGCGACTTTGAAGAATCACGTTTTTAAATGTTTGACGCGAAACCATTGTATTTGAGACTTACAGCAGGCACCAACATGTAGGAACATCATTTTAACGACATATATAACAATTATGAACGGAAACTCGTTCAAAAAACATACAGACATTTAAGTTGTACACAATGTATACTTAGAAAATCAAATGATTCGTCTATAACAAAGCCATTTATTTAGAATGAGTTAAAGACGGAAATATTCAAGCTTATGATTTGGTTAGTTATGATAATGACATGAAGAAATTCAATAGTTCCTAATATTTATACAATTCTAACGACACAAAAGAAGAACAACATGAAAAAGTATATGAATACAAAAACCAGTTAGACAAACACAGGCAAGGTAGTTTTGACATCAATTAAGAAGACGAAACCAAACAACCCAACAAATTAATTGATCATTATTAACTCTACCAAGTCTTAGCAACATTTAGTTTATTATGACTGAGCCAATATATTCAACAATGTGTTTCAAGCAAAAGCATATTTAATATAATACTAACTATATTCAATACGACAACAATTTATTTGTTATTTTTAATTGAGATGTCGTCATGAACTGTTTGATTTGTCAAGAAATGAAACGAAAGAACACGTTCAACATATTTCAATAGTATTTAAAATAAGGAAGAAGATAGTATGTATTTTTGAAGTTGATGTTTTATTATGTTTATGGAAAGGAATACATTTATAAAACTACGAATGGTTATTTCATTACACACGCAATTCTTCTTAACAAAGTTCACGATTATTAGTTCTATTGATGTTTGAACAATCAATATTGCAATATTTTTTATCACACATTATCTTATTTATGAACCGCCTATAAAAAATCAACATTTCAACAAACATATTAAATTATTGTTGAACCACTTATAACAGTTTTAACACTCTACCAAAATATATGTGTGTTTATTTATGGTGTTTTTATTTGTTAAGTTCAATGAAAAATAAGAACATATGAAATGAATGAGATAGAGGTTGGTTTTGGTTGAATTTGGATATTTTGGAACAAGTCAAAAATGAATAAGATAGAGGTTGGCAAAGTTGAAACATGGAGTTGTTTATATTTATACAAAATCAATAAGTCATTCATTCAGAAGTCATAAAATAAGTTTTCACAAGAATATCACAAACATATCACAGAAATCAATAGCATTACAAAGAATATTTTGTTGAAACTATATACTAATCATGTGTTATTTATATAATCGAGTAAGACAATTAATTAAAAATCGTCGGAAATTTGTTTAAACGATAATGGAATAAGTTGAAGAAATAAATTCACACAAATATTTCATTATAACTCTTCAAAAAATGAAAAGAAGGAACTGAAATAGAAAGAGATAAAAGAAACAAGAGATAACATTAAATCTGAAAAAAATACAATGAAAGAACAAAACCAAAGTTAAAAAAATAGAAAATAGAATTATTGCCTGTGTCTTGTCTTTTTATCGGATTATCAAAAATGCAGGGCTCTAGGAGGATTTTTTATGGGATGTCGGGTTGTTTTTACAGGTCAATGTGGCGAGGTTTGGAAGGACGCTTAGGTTGGGGGCTTCGGGGTTAAAGTTGCTGGGTCTGGGGCGTGGTGTTCACTTTCAGTTGCAAACGCCTCTCCGTCTTTGCATCTTAGTTATTCTACGAAACAGTCCTCGCATGCGGCCCCTTGAAGACTGGATGTTCAATATCTGCGCCTGTGAACTGGGCCAGGTTTAGGGTGCATGCTTGTTGTTCCTTCAGTGTCTTCAGAGACCGAAGGAGCAATTGTCCGAAGATGATCATGATGATCCTTTTGCCGCGGCCTCGAGCTCTCAGACGTGTTGTGTCACGACACCATTTTGTGTTAAGGACACAGGGGTGCTGCAACCCGTCAACCGCTGCTACAACTCAACTGCTGTTGCAGCCGCCCTTCAGGATGGTAAGGTACTTTGGGTTGCCTTTGGGTTAACATAGGGGCCTGAATAATTAGAATAGAGTTTGGGGTATATTATACTATAATTATAGTAAGGAACCCCCAAAGCCCAATTCCAATTATTAAGGCCCCTACATTAGGTTGCTAGCAAGCGCTGTGCCCAGGGGTCTTATGTAAACCCCTTCCATCCTAAGCCTTCGCTATGCAAAGCTCGTAAGATGCTTTGCTGACAGCCAAGCGGGTCTGGATAACTATTCCTCAAGGCTTCGTAGTGCCGGTCCAAGCGTTTCAGAAGAGTTTGAGATTCAATAGCTTATGTGTATCGCGAGGATAACCCTAGACCCGAAACTGCTTTTTCGGGGATTAGGCTAGACTCAGAACTTTACCTTAAAACCCCCAAATATCCTGTTTGGTCCACAGAACCGTTCCAAACCCCAACTGGTACTAAACCCGCAATGCTCAGGCTTCTGTCGGAGGAGGTGGGCTGCGAATTGTTCCACGACGTCGGGGAGAGGCCTGGGTTTCTGGCGCGAATGCTGGGCCGACTGTATTATTCATCTGTCTTTGCTAGTTTAACACAATTGTAGGTGCATGCGTGCATTGCACTCATGGTTCGCAGCTTGAATGGTTCGATTATCGAGATAGAATTGCCGCTACTTGTGCATATGTATGCCTGTGCATGGATGTACACAACAACACTCATACACTTAAAACTCAACCTTTTTCTCTCTGCCCTTCCTGTCGCCCGAATGTATGAAGAAATCCTCGTAAGGGAGCCTAGGCGGTAGCCTAGGCCTACACAAGAGGTTTCTTTGGCTTCCCAAATCCTAAACCCTAAACCCTCAAGAACAGGATAAATAGAACTTGTGTGAGTTCCGCTGCGAACTTCATCTTCATTCGTTTCGAATTTCAACGTGTGCGAAGAGACACCGGCCCAATTCCAAGCCTCGCCAACAGGCAGGCAACCAGCCCAGCCCAGCCAGCCCAAGCCCAAGCCCAAGCCCGAGAGCCCAGCCCCAGCCCCAGCCCCAGCCCCACCCCTCGCCGCCGGTCCGCCAGCCCGACCCGGTCGAGTCCCAGCCGTGAACTCGAAACCAGCAGGACAAACTTTCGGTCAAAACCCCGGGCCCAAACCCTACATACGATTTCTATGAACCTTGAACCCTAAACCCAGAACCCTGAAGCCCAAACCCCAAACCCTGAATCCCAGGCCACGAGCTCGGAGGAAGCCGATGACAACAAACCTACGGAGCATGTGCCTCCCAGCGGTGTGCAAGCCTCGAAAGGCGCGGGCAAAGCTCGCCGACGGCAAACCCTAAATTACGGAACCCTAGTGTTGAGGGTTGAGGTCGAGGGCAAGGAGATCTCGTGATTTCGTTGTGTGCTGGTTACCTGAAGTCTGCAATGAGTGGTTTAATCAGGGTTGGGTTAGGGTTTCGGGTGTTGCCTTTCTAGCGAGTTGCATCACCATCGAAGAGTCGAAGGTTCTGAAATCTCAGGGGTGGGGACTGCCACCCTAAACCCTACACCCAAACCCTAAACCCCAAACCCTATACCCTAAACCCTAAACCGCAACCATCCTCCTGGAGCCCGCAGGTTTGGCCTCCACAAGCAAGCCAGATTGAAGCCAAAGCTCTGCAGACAAGCTTTAAGCCCCCACACCCCTCAACAACCCCTGAATCCTAAGCCCTACCTAAACCCCCCCAAAGTAGGTAAAATAATGGCCCAAGACCTCTAAAAGGCTATTCCTTTACATACTTTTGGGGTCCAGGTAAACCCTAAACCCCAAGGAGAGAGTCCAAACCCCAAGGAGAGGATCTCTGTGAAGAGTCCGCGATCCTGGTGTCGCAGTCAGTGAGGTCCAAGCTTCTGGTTGCCAGGCTCAAAATGTGTGGCCTTGGGAGTTGAGGGCTAGGGTTTGAGGGAATCCCGGGCCCCGAAATCCAGAGAAGCCCGTTCGGGCAAAGTCTGAGTGTTTTAGAGCGCAAACGCTTCCTTTCAGGGTTTAGGGCAGCTTTAGGCCCAAAAGGGCTTGAGTTTGAGGTGCAAGAGTTGAAACCTAAAGCCCTAGATACAAGACAAAGAATGTGGCTATCAGTTGCCTTTGGCTTGGGTGATACCCCATACGAGAGTCTTCAAAGTTGTTTTGTACATGACGTCTGACAGGCTGGCCCGAGTGTGAGTGTCAAAAGCATGACAGTTCGAACTAAGGATGAGCCGTTCTTTGCCCCTGCGGTGTTCCGAGAAGCGGGTGAAGAGCCCAACAGCAAGATCAGACACTTGGTAGCTGTATGCACAGACTTTATGCAAGCATTCTAGCATAAGCAAGTTCGCATTTCTCGACCATGGACCTCTCGTCAACCAAGGATACTTCAGCTTGGAGGGCGACTTCGATTTACCATTCGACGTGGTGCCTGCGGATGACCAGCGTTGCTCAGCCGGTGCATGGCATTCGTGGACGGGTGACTAGTGGCAGTGCAGGGTTTAGGAAATCATGTTAGATTTAGAGGTCGCAGGTTCCGAGCGGTTAGGGTTTAGGGTTTCGGGTTTAGTGTTTAGGGTTTAGGCAAGAGAATCAGGCTACTTGGCGCCGTCTTTGCTCCCCCTCGCCCAAAGACATGGCGTGACTGGAGCGGGAGACCTGACGGTACTTGACCGTATCATCGGGCAGCACTTCAAAGCTTGCACAGTTCTCATGCCGCTCTGCCGATCACAGGCCGTTCCTACTCGGTTACGCTCTGTTTCATGTCCTTCAAGTCGTTCTGCTGACTTCCTCGGACCTTCAGGTTTCGGGGTGATCTGGGCCAGGATGCTGAGAGGCGGCCCAAGCTTTCCGGCAGACGTGTCGGTCGGTGGGGTTTATGCGGTTTTAGGTTTGGGTTTGGGGATTTAGGCTTTAGGAGCCAGCAGGTGCTGACCCCACACCTCACATCCTGCACCCCCCCCCCCCGCCCCCCCAACGCTTCAACACCATTTCTCCACTTCAAACCTACAAAACACAAAGCCCCCCCCAACAATCCAAACCACTGTTTTCAGCACGCTTCAGCGGCGATTTAAATACTATGGATTAACATTGAAGAGTTCTTGTATATATAATATTGACAGTGTACAGTCTTTTCATGAAGCAGGAACAAATTAATGACAGAAGCATCGGGACCTAAAAACAAACAGGAAATATCTAGAATTAATAATGGCCCGAACTTGATAAAGAACGAAGTTATGGACGCCTTAACTGGTGTACCGTTAATTGAAAACAACTGTCACACGATGGTTGATGTAAGTGATTGGAAAATGTTCGTTGAAATTGTGGATGCGATGACCTTTGACATTATGAGAAGAGGGGAAGCAAAGAAAGTGAAAGTATAAACCAAGGAACCCAACTGAATGGCAACACCTTATACCGTAATGAACGAGTAGTCATACAGTGGGCTATTGTATTTGTTTTGGGAGGTGCTTTGTGT
>CAJNJA010010253.1:14914-74821 GCA_905231915.1 Symbiodinium necroappetens
AGCTTCAGCGGCCAGAGCCTCGAGGCGAAGCGGTGCTCGTCGACACCGTCTTTGCACTGCGGCTGCTACAACCATTGCTACTGCCACCACTGAGGGCTATACTACCAGCACCACACCGCCGCCACCACTACCACCAACAACAACAACAACTACTACTACTACTACTGCTGCTACTACTACTACTACTGCTGCTACTAGTGCTCCTGCTCCTGCTCCTGCTCCTGCTCCTGTTCCTACTCCTACCACAACAACTACTACTAGTACTACTCCTGCTGCTACTGCTATTACTACTGCTACTGCTGCTGCTGCTACTGCTGCTGCTGCTGCTGCTGCTGCTGCAGCTACTGCTACTGATGTGGCGGCTGCTGCTACTGCTACTGCTACTACGACGACGATTGCTATTCTTACTAATGTTACTACTGCTGCTCCTGCTACGGCGTGACGCATTGCGGGACTACCAGGTTAAGAGAATGAGGAATGCCGTCCATCGTGAGATTGTTAAAGACTAATACAGTAGCAGTAAAAACTGGCACTGTATATCGCTTGTTTGAATGCATACAATTATAGAATTTTTGAGAGGTTGCATGAACGACCTCAGCCTCGATAAGGGAGTCGCAGGCTGAGCTTTGGATCTTCGAGCGGCCCGCCGATGCTGTGAACGCTGCACTAGCAGCTCGCTGCTGAGCAGCAGCAAGGGAAGAGCGCTTGGCCAGAGCTTTGCGATTGGTCGTTGGACCTTGTGCTTGTCTGTTGTTGCTTTCAGTTTTGCGGCTCAAGTCGGGAAGCTTGGGTGTTGGGGTGCCTCAGATGCTGGGCACCCGCTGGTGGTCTTGCATCCTATGTGTACATGCTGCGGAACTTAGCCAGCTCAGGGGCTTGCAAGCTGCAGGCTTTGTTCCGAGGTGCCGGCCTGGCTTTGAGGATGTCTCGAATGGCGAGGCCTATGACTGGGCTTGCGCCTTTCACTGCCCTGGAGGCCCCTTCGCAACTGCGCAGTGTGGCTGCGCCTGTCTTAGCGAGAGCCAGAGAGAGATTCGTCAGAATGCCGAGCCTCTGCCACCTTCAGCTCGGGGCAGTGGCATTCTGCTGACCACCACGCCGGAACCTTCTCCCCCTCCGCCAGTGCCGATCATAGAGCTTCCCATCGGTGGGCTGGGGCAATCGAGCGAGAAGCTCCGACCTCCGCGCGGCCGGAACTTCACGATCTCGGGGCAGGAGACGCCAACCTCAGAGCCAGAGGCGTAGATCAAACAAGCAGGGCTAAGTAGGGCTCGGCTTCAGTGTAACAAGCTCTATAGAGTAAGGATCATCTTAATTATGATTAGGGGTGACGGGGTCCGCTGTTTTCCGCAACTCGCAGGTGGCGCCGCGAGACGGCCTGGTTGACCTTGTGATCCTGTGCTGCAGCCTGGTGTTGCTCTCGGGCTCTGCAGCCATCGTCTCCATTGCCCTCTGGAAGGGGTTTCAGAAGAAGTCTTCGAGCCCCACGAAGCGGAAGCTAGCATGGAGCGACACGCCCCTACCGCTACATCTTCCGAAGGAGAAGTGCCCGCAGCCGTCCAGAGAAGAAAAGCCCCACAAAGAAGCCACTGCAGCCTCGGAACATCCGTTTGCAGTGCCGGAAAAAGGGGATGATCTGCCAGCAGGCCGAGATGACATTGACGAGCTTCAGCTGAGTAGCACCATCACCCAAAAGTGCGATGCGAAAGGCACATACAGCCCTGAAAGGGCTCATAAGCCAGCTTCCAAGAGCGAGCAGCCATGGGGTACAAAGAGACGGCCTTCCCTTCCCCCAGTCGTCAAGATCTCCCATCCTGTTCTTAGGTCCTAGACATTTGTACTGCCGTTGCCCCATTTATTTATTCCCGATCCCTTCGCAATCGCAGGGGCATCAGGGCACCTTTTGTTGGCTGTTTTGCTCAATAATTTTGTACCGTCGTAACTTGGCAGCTTGCAGAGACAAGCGGCAATTTGATGACTGCAGGTTCTGTTTCTTTAGGCCTATTTTGCAACTTCCTTTTTTGCACCTACGTGTGCTGCCTGATCTGGGTCGTACAGTCCTTTCCCTTGATCCAAGAATCAGTCTCCACATGTCGGTCAAGAGACTTTAGTTTATGTCACAATTTTTGACAGATTTTCCGGCGCCGTCCCTGGCCAGCTCCCTTTGCGCTGGGGAAATGCCGCTCGCACAGCCATGCTGATCGCAGAGGAGTTTCCTCTGCGGAGCCCGGAAGGCTCCAAAATTCGAATGCCCTTTGCTCTTGATGTCTTTCGGCCTGGTTGGCGAAGCATGAAGTAGCTGCAGCTTGTACCTTTCAGAAGGAGCAGGAACTCGAAAGCCCTCACTTAGAACCTTTGGAAAAAGCGGCGCGCGGCACCGCAACATTGTCTTGCAGAAATAGCATGTGGGGTGTGGGGTGGCTTCTTCTGGTGATGATGCTGCGCGATGGTGTCAGTGTTTTTGTTTTAGTGCCCCAGCTTTAAGTTGTGGCGGTGGTGGCAGTCGGTGTAGTTGTGGTAGTAGTCGCGGCGGGACAGGAGCACCAACAGCAGCACGAGCAGAAGGTGGTGGTGCTGGTGCTGGTGCTGGCAATTGTGGCGATGGTCGTAGTAAGATGTGGTCGTGGCATGATACATCCTGTCATGGCAATTCCCTTTGCCGTTGTCGGTTGTCGATGTCGTTGCTGCTACTGCTGGTGATGATGTTATTGTTGTGGTGGTTGTTGTTGTGGTTGTGGTTGTGGTTGTGGTTGTGGTTGTGGTTGTGGTTGTGGTTGTGGTTGTGGTTGTGGTTGTGGTTGTGGGGGTTGTGGGGGTTGTTGTGGTGGTGGTTGTTGTTGTTGTTGTTGGTGGTAGTGGTGGTGGTCGTGGTGGTGGTGGTGGTGGTGGTGGTGGTGCCAGTGGCGGGGGCAGTGGTGGTGGCAGATTTTGGTGGTGATGGTGGATGTCTTGATGGTGTTGGTGTTGGTGTTGCTGTTGCTGTGTGTTTCTGAGTTAGCTCGTGTTATTTTGATTTGTTATGTCTGTGTTTGTGTTTTGGTTTTCGTCGTCGATGTTATCATTGCTGTTGTTCTGCTCATTTTTCTTGCTATGCTGAATGTTGCTGCTGCTGCTGCTGCTGGTGGTGGTGGTGGTGGTGGTGGGTGGTGGTGGTGGTGGTGGTGGGATTACAAGTTTTATGGTTGCTCAGATGGTCGTTACAAGAACATACCGAGAACAGCTGTCAGTGGTGTTCTTGTTAGTACCAGGTTCCCGACCTACGGGCTCGCACGCCATTCTTTGATTACTTTTCCTATGCAAATTGTCGAAAGGATCATTATCATGTTGGTGTTGATGATGTGGTTGTTGTTGCTCGCACGATCACTACCACCATCGCCTGCCATCCTACGCAATAAGGCTTGTGACAGCTGAGGAGATGCCTGTCGGGACGCGGGTATTGGGATGCAGGGCTGGGGCGTCGACAGCGGCGACTTGCTCATCATTCCTGGGACGGACGTTCGCTGGGGCGATGCTGTGAATACGGCAGGTAAGCTGGGACAGGTCAGGGACTCACTCGGACTCAGCCGTGGTCTTGGTCTGTCGCATCATGCCCGACGCCACCTTGTTCAGGATCTAGCTGACGAAAACAGCATCCTCATCACGCCCAAAGTGCGGGATGCATGTCGTGGTGACGGGAGCTTGATGCAGCTTCAGATGCCCGGCCGACCAGCGCGGTGGGAGGGCTGTGAAGTGTCTTTGGGAGGCCACTGTTTCGAACCGTTGCACGATCCACAGACAGACAGACCCTCTCTCACACCCTTTGTCCCTCAGTCTCTAACAGCCCCTCCGGAAAAGTGTAGATAGTACCTTTGATATCATCCTCTGACGCCAAGGACGGAAGCGTTGCAGCTGAGCCTTTCCGGTGTGACCTTCGAGTGCTTCCGGGTTTGCGGCACCTGAAAAAACATCCGAACTCAAGCGCATGCACGAGCAGCCTGCTTGCTGACCAAGCCCCCGGATAAACCCTGTACCCTTGGCAAAGAAAGCAGCTAAACCCTAAAAACCCTAAACCCCTTGTCCGAGTTGTGAGAGCATCAACCCCAAATCCTGTCGGAGCGAGTGTGCAGGCACAGGGAAGCAAAAACCATCAACCCATAGAGCCTTAAAGCCCTAAACCCCCTATGAGCTGCTGCCCTGCCGAAGTGCATTCGTCGTACCTGCTAACCTCGCCTAGGCTCGTCCGAGAGTGAGTGCTGAAACCCCAAGCCCCAAAGCCGGAAACTCCGTAAACCCTAAACCCTAAACTTCCCTAACCTGGTTAGTGCCTTCCGCTGTGCGGATTCCCGAGTCAGTACCTGGCAGACGGAAAAGGGCCCTCAAAAAAAAAAAACTTCCCTAAACCCTAAACCTCTAAACCCTAACCCCTAAACTTCCGCCGACCTTAACTGCAAGGTGGAAAAAGGTGCTTTAAAAAAAACCCTAACATCCGTCGAGGCCAGAGGAGCAGATGCCGGAGCCGCAGGTCTCCCTGCGAAGTGCCGATTTGCAAAGCCTCAGCGTGACCCTAAACCCTACCCATAGGCTCCTAAGTAGTTCCTTTTTATGGTTCATATTTAGAATCCTATAAGGTACTCCCAAAAAGGAACTACTGAGGAGAGGAGTGAGAGCGTAAACCCCTAAACCCTAAACCGTGCAGTTTAGGGTCCAGGGGTTACGAAAACGATTTAGAAAAGCTAGCAATTGTCAGCTTATTGTGTTGAGGTTCCTGTAGGATTATTGCTATACTTTTTTTGGTTTATATGCAGGTTGTTGCAAAGTTATGGTAAGATAATGTTGAGGTTGCCATAGGATGATTATCAGGATACTTGTAAGGATAATTTCAGGGGTGCTACAGATCTTGAAGTTCCGCAGTGACTCCGCTTCGTGGAAGGGGCATCGGCGCGGAAGCAGCGTCGGCAGCACCACGCGGCCCAGGCGCAGTGCGCAGCAAGGCCTACCGATGAGTTTCGTAATTTTATGTCTGTCAGTCTCTAGCCTCCCTGAAACCCTACGCGAAACGCGAACCCCCAACCCTAAGCCCTGAACTGATTTCATGACTCGTGCATGTGTCCACGTCTGCGGCATAAAGACCCTTAGGGGGGAGGGGGGTAGTGGGCCTTAATACCCGTAATAGGGAACTAACAATGCCTACTTTAAGGGAGTACCCCTGACACCCCTTAGTCTAGGACATTTTCAGGTGGGTAGTTACTGCTATGGGAGCCTTATAGAAGGTCTATATACCTTATAGAAGCCTTATACAAGCCCTATATACCCTAAACTCCCCACCTGTAGTTTGGTTTAACTTAGGCGTCCCTATGATCTGTTGCAGGTGCAAAGTCCCAAGGCCATGCTGCGACCGCAACAAGCTGGAACGACCTTGCTACGCTCTCTCCACAGGAGAGCTTTCATGTGCTACCGTTTTTGTTCCTAGTACTAGTCTTACTATTAGTATTAACTACTATGATTATCATTCGTCGTATTGTTGTTATTCTGATCATGGGTAAGTTATTATCATTATATATAGATATTATCTGCAGCTGCACCAGGCCGGAATCACTGTGGAATCTGTTGTGCCACTGTGTGGCAGGTACTTCTTGACCGCTTCACCAAAGGCGTGGAAAAGGGTCGCCAGCTGAGGCATGCCGACTTTGCTACAAGTGGGACAATGTTGCTTTCCGTTGGCATCTAGGTCGCTCCTGGTGGGACAATGGCAAGGAAGCACTGTGCATGCCAAGAGCTCAACTTGCATGGCATCTGCCGGAGCAGGTGTTACTGACTTGCCATGTGTCAGTTCCGAGAAGTTTCGAGAACGTGGTCAGGCCCGAATCAGCGCACAGCAAGGAGGTCCGAAAGCCAACGGATTCTTGGATAGCACGAAAATGGAGAGGTCTTGATGGAGCTTGTGAAAAAGCACGACATGCTCACAGGAGGAGGCTTCCCATTGCAGGGGGAATGAAGAAGCACCTCACATGCCACCTCTCCGCAACTCGGAGAAGGATGTGCTGGAAAACAGGCTCTTTCATGACCCCGAAGCCCTGAGCCCTAAACCCAATTCCTCCAACCTGCAGGTCTGAGGGCAAAGAAGATGCACAGTGCCCTCCCGAAGCTCCCGTGTGCGATGGGAAGGTGGGCCCTCTTCGCGGAAGATCCGTCCACATCCTCCAAGTCGTGGAAGTGGAAGTCAGTCTTGCCAGCTCTTTGTTTGAACCCTTTGGCTACGGCTCCAGAGTCCAGGATCATGGACACGGCAAATGACAGCACGCAGAGCTGCACTGCTACAGTAGCGCCTTGCCACGTCTTCGCATCGAGACTAGGAAAGTAGAAGCCTCCTTGAGCGGTTGGATGGGAATGTCATTCGATCAGCAGGGCGATCAGAGTCAGCAACTTGATGAGGGAGCAACTGCCATCATGTTGAGGCGGTTACCATCCAAATTGACGATCGAGAGCTTGCTGGACATCTTAAGCCAGTTCTGGCCAAGCCGCTACAACTTCGTCTACGTCCCCCATGACAAGTCACGGGCGCGCAATGTGGCCTTGGCCTTCATCAATTTCACGGACAGCGAAACGGTGAGGATGGCATACGACTACTTTCAGGGGCGCAGCCATCCGATGGACGTCCGGCTTGGGAGCCACATACGTGTTTCCCAGGCAGATGTTCAGGGTCTCAGTCTCAATCTGGCGTACTTCGTTGCTAGGAGTGGCTTTGCCGATATGGACAATCCCCATGCTCCTCGAGTCTTCGAGAATGGTTGGCGGGTCAATCTGTTGGAGGCTGTGCAGAAGCATGTGACAATGGAACTGATGGCACAGGCAAGTCAACACATGAAAGCAGTCGAAGATGCTCGGGCCAGAGCAGCCAGAAACAGAAGAGACCCTCCGAAGCATGACTCCTGCCATGACACGATGAGAAGAGAAAATGTTCCACATGTGCGAGAGGTTCCCGGGATTCCTTGTTGGCATACAGCCGGAAGGGATGACAGCAGATCGTTAGGGCTCAAAGGCCCTTTCGAAGGATCCGAAGGTGCCAGCAGCTCCTCGAGCCTTTCCACGACAGGGCAGCGTCATCGTGGGGAAGGTCTTGATGAGCTCTTTCATGCGGGCTTAGCGAAGCAGCGACCTGACGGGTCCGTCCACTTTTTTCTTTAGTTCGGCAGGGGCTACCAAAGGCAGTGTGCTCAATCTGGCACCATGGTGTCGGCGCTGCCCTTGGAATGGCCCCCAGTTTGTGTCCACTAGTCAATCCAGTCAGGGTTTCCCTCATGGTTCATTATGCTACAGGTTTTGAAGTCCGGGTTCTGCTTCTCAACTTGGACACAAGCTGCAGGATGGAGCGGTTCTCGTTCGAACAATTCAAAACTCAAAGCTTAAATCCGGTTCAGTTTGCTTCAACCCGCTCCCAGTGTTCTCGTGCGAGCGAATGCCCTGGCGTTCACGGGCAGCTCTCTAAATAAGGGTGCCTTTTCGAGTCGTTTTCATAAGAGAGCCGTATTGGCGACCTAGACAGGGACCCTTATTTTGGAGAACTACCCACACCGTCTCCGGTATAGGAGAACTTCCAAAATCCCAATGGTCGGACCTTTAACATCGTTAGAGTCATAATCGTAAACTCCCACCAGGTCGGAAGCTGCTATCACCGAAGCACGGGTGGTGACACACCACCCCAATTCATTGCAGAACTTTTTGTGATGGATTTCAAATACATTGGCCAGTCAATAGCCAATTCGGCACACACTCTAGGACTGCTAGGCCGTGAAGCGGATGTGAGTATTGGCACTTACATAGAAACATGTAGGAGTTTGCAGTTTACACTTTAACTGGCCATCCGCCCTCCAGTGTCACAGGGTCTCTCTCGTATGAGTGATGTCATCCAAGTTTCTACCGCAGAGACCGCAGGACCTTGTCTGGCAGAGTTCGAGTCAAGCCCCAACCATCAGCTGCCAGAGAATCCAAAACCCAAAACCCTGAACCTCGCCCGGCTAATACCTAGCACGACCGTCCTTTCGAACTCATGCACTTGGAAAAGGCTGTGAAAAAAGCCTCGCCCGGCTTGTCCCAGTTGTGAGTGCGGAAACCCTAGACTTCAGACCATTGTCCGAGTGTGAGCGCCGAAACTTTAAATCCGAGTATAAAGATCACCCTGCGGAGGCCGAGCCGGCTCCCGCCCCTCCGGAGGCAGAGGCCATCGAAAGGTGGGGGCCATCCGCTTGTCATGGTTAGAGAATGTGGCAAAACCTGCCCCAAGATCGTAAAGACTCCTCCCTTACCTCAACCTTCAACCCCTTTCAATCAAAGAAGGCCTGAGCCCTGCTACCCAGTAGCCCCCGGAACCCTGAGCCAGATTTCCCTAAACCCTAAACCCTAAGCCCTAAACCCTAAACCCTAAAGCCCAAACCCTAAACCCGAAACCTAAACCCTAAACTTTTCCGGAAGTTTGGTGCAGGTCAGCCGGGAAGCGCGGCTACCGAGAAGGAGGCCCCCAATGCAAGCTTCGCTAGCTCAGCCCCGTATGCTCGACCCCGCACCCTATAAACCATAATAGAGCGTAACATACCATAATAGACCATAACAGACCATAATAGACCATAATATACTAGAATATATTATAATAGACTGTAACACACTATACTATACTATCTGAACCTCTAAAGCATGGAGTCTACAGATGGCAAAACATCAGACACTGAATCTCATAGAGGCTAATGAGTTGTTCAGCCCCAAACAATGGTGTGAGAGGCTGTGTTGGGCCCACTGCTGCCACGGACAAGGCCTGCGAGGAAGCAGTGGAAAGAATGATATGATAGTTTAGTTTCTGCGTCAGGCTGGGTTCCTCATCAAGGATCAGTTGTTTTCGTTTGCTGAGTCGCGCCATCAGCGAAAGCTGTGTGGATGACCTGCATACCACACCCACAGCTCTCCGAAGCGACCTTTTGATGTACATAACAGAATAAATAGAAACATATAAGTAAATCAACAAGTAAATAAGTGTATATATGTAACTGCCTACAGATCATATGCTTTAGATCATGTATCAGCAAATGCGGTATCATTTCATATCCATACGCGTGTACTATATACCAGATGATTTCATAATATGTATTGTAAGCTCGAAGCCCTGCCTCTTGCCTGACGGGCTTTGCCAGGCCGAGCGCTTGAAAAGCTTCAAGGAGAACCGGGACGTCTTCAGCCGGAGTCTGACAACGGGGAAGTGGGACTTTCCGAAACTAAGCGGGGTACCGTATTGTGGGGTCCTTGTAATAAGGATCCTACTATTTAGGGTACTATATTACTCTGACAAAGGGAAGTGACCAGGACCCTCCAAGTAGCCTCCAATAGAAGTATATGGTCCCAACTTAAGGGTATATAGGGTCTAATCGAGGGTAGATGGAGGGTCTAGGGAAGCATCAGAACACTCTTGGATAAGAAGCGACTCGAAACCCTAAACCCTGAGGCAAGGCTCCACATGCGAGTGTGAGAGTCGAAACCCTTAGACCCTAAACCTGTAACAAAACCCTAAACCCTTAAAGCCTAAACCCTAAACCCTTACAGCCTAAACCCTAAACCCTTAAAGCCTAGACCCTTAAACCCTTAAAGCCTTAAGCCCTAAACCCCGAAAGCCTTAAACCCTAAACCCTTCTTCGCACCAAGAACCTCGCCTGGCATGTCCGAGTCGTGAGAGCGTAAACCCTTCTTGTCCATGTTGCTGGTTACGGCTTAAATAGGGCTAGGATCCTGATGGACTTTGACCCCCTTCGTCTAGTACAGTCTTCAACTGTTGCGCCGATTCATCCTCGCTAGTGGGCATAGTTCCTCAGCCATGCGAGAGGGAAAAAAACCCTGAGGAAAAAAAAGGGAGAAAAACAACCCTGAGGCAAACATTCCAACGGCTTTGCCGGCCAGCAGAGCGACTTGAAGAGCCGAGTCTCCAGGCAGGGGAGAGACTGAAATGCCATTGCGGTTTAGGGTGTAGGGTTTTAGGGTTGTAGGGTTTTAGGGTTTAGGGTGTAGGGTTTAGGGTGTAGGGTTTTAGGGTTTTAGGGTTTTAGGGTTTAGGGTTTTAGGGTTTAGGGTGTAGGGTTTTACGGTTTAGGGTGTAGGGTTTTAGGTTTTAGGGTGTTTTAGGGTTTAGGGTTTAAGGTTTTAGGGTTTTAGGTTTAGGGATTTAGGGTTTGGGCCACCAACGCGCTGCTCCCACCACCGCCGAAGGCTGCCGTCTGGACTCCTGCAGATGCTTTCAGACTTGTTTTTGATGATGTATATACTTCATTGCAGCACATGGCTCATCATGAACTCCGAACTAGATATTATATAGAAAGTATAGCAAACTCTGAACTAGATAACATATAGAAAATATTGCAGCTTTCCTTTTATTTGTTTTTTTAAATTTGATATTATATAGAGAAATATAGCATACTCTGTCTGAACTAGATATGATATAGAAAAGTATTGCGGCTTTCCCTTTTTGAACTCTGAACTAGATAACATATAGAAAAACCCTAAACCCTAAACCCTAAACCCTAAAAGTATTGCAGTTTTCCGTATTTTTGAGCCGCTGTTCTTCGGGGAGGCGTGAGGCCGAGGCGCTTCTGCAGCGCCTGACGGCCGGCCCGGCTTTGGGCCAGGACTTGGACGAGGTGAGGGGTCGAGGGCAGAGAGGGTTTTTAGGATTTTAGGGTTGAAGGGTTGAGGGCTGTAGGGGTTTAGGGTGTTGAGGTTTAGGGCTTAGGGGTTTTGGGGGTTTTGGGGGTTTAGTTCGGATCGGGTACCCGGCACCTGACATTTCTGTACATGTATGTGCGAATGTGCCAAGGTGAGGCGGTTGCGCAAATTGGTCGATGATAGGTCCGCTTAGAATTCATAGCTGCACCTTCATCGACCCCTGTGGCGACAAGCGCCCATAAAGTGGGCGCAGTCGAGCATGTGGATCTGCCGAGAGGAAACGAGCTAAGTGTAGATGAGCGGCTGCACCTTGTCCCAGCGTTATACCGTATTGCAAGGGAAACCAGTTCAGCGAGTTGCTTTCATTGGTATCTGCAGGCTGCGTCAGCCCTTCATGGATCAGCCATTTTGCTCTCTTGCATTCGTTGGCCTCATTAATTTGTACACGGTGTCTCATTCCTTGTTGTTTGGGTTCCTCCTTGTTGATTCGATGTGACGGCTGCTCGCCACATGGCAATGGACTGCTGGCTTCATGCTGCCTCTATAGCCATGTTGCCGCACCCTGCATCGCGAGACTGTCCTCTTTGCCACAATCTGTCCGTTTGCACCTTGACTGATTCATTGCCTTGTGAATTAAGTAACGATGGAGGCTGCCGTGCATAACGGAATCAACTCCAGTTTGCTATGAGACTGCTGAGCAGCCTCCTTGCAGGAGGACGCGTCTGGGCCGTCACTCGGGAATTGCCTCACTCAGTGCTTATGCCTGCCCAAGGAACGTTTCATCATAAGCTTCGCCGACATTCGTTTGTCATCGCTGCTGGCAGCACTTGTCAGCAGCCGATTGTTTGGAAATGACGATGTGGTCCTCCCATCAAAGAGGCCGACACCTTGGCAGACCCGTGACAGTCGGTGGCTATGTGTAATTTGTCGCAGGTAGTTAGACTTGCCTCTGAACTCAGGTGGCCGTCAGAGTAGATATTTCGGATCTTGTGCCTTGCCTGGTTGTGGCCTCTCGGGCACAGGTCTGTAGCCAGAAGACAAATCTGCACCAGCGCCACTTTCATGCATCGTCAGGTTGCATCACTTGAACCGTGTCTTGTGTATGCCCCAGTCACAGTCACGCAGATGCTTGGCTTAAGATAGCCGCAGTTCCATTTGCGACGGGCGCAGCATCATTTCGGAAAGATCAGTGGCAGAGCTTGCTATTGTGGCTTCATCCGAGGATGCGGATGATTGATTTGGGCTGGTGCGAGTCCTATGTGGGAAGACAAGGCAATTGACAGCACCAGTCGTGTAGCAGCGGTGGTGAGGAGGAGTATCGCAGTGTCTTTGTTTTCGTGGTGGTGGCGGTGGTGATGATGGCGGTGGTGGTGCTGGTGCTGGTGGTAGCAGCAGTAGACACTGTAGTAGTCGTCGTCGTTGTCGTCGTTGTGGCAGTGGTCGTCGTTTCGTGGCCGGCGTCGCCGTTGTCGTCGCAGTGTGATGTCATTGGTATTGTTGTTCGTTTGGTTCGTAGTTAGGAACTAGCTGCTGGTAGCTAGTAAGTAGCAGTAAGTACCAAGCAATAAGTAGGAGTACTAGTGGTGGCAGCAGAAGTAGTGCAGTAGTAGTTGGGGTGTTGCTGTGATCGGACTAGGACTAGGATGAGTATGAGAGGTTGTACCCGTTGCCTGGGGACGCCCAGCTTCCTTTTCCTTTGCTTCTTTCGCTCTCGGAGGCCGTGGATTGCTATTAATACTATGCTGTTGCCTTTGCTTTCCTTATGGTTGCTTCCTCTTTTCTCGCACCACGATTATCTTCTCGACTGTTGTGATGGAAAATTGCTGTTGAGATGCTTGTGGCCCTGGTCAGTCGAGGTACGCTTGTCATCCAACCAAGACCGGGCTGCTCCTGCCAGCGAAGCAGTGGCTTTTCTCGGATTGCTTCGAGACTTCCGGGCGATTCCAGCCAAGCTTTCTCTTGCCGAGCGTTGGATTGGTCGTGTGCTTGAAGTTCCTCAAAAAGCTTGTTCTGAATAGCTTTTCGGATCTGCCTGCTTCGTTTTCTTTGGATTTTATCTGGAGCTGGCCCTGCCGTGGGCACAGCATCTTGCCTTCCCCAGTAATGGAAAAGCAGTTTAAACGTTTTGACCGTCATGGCATCTGTCAGAGGAATCGGCGGTGCAGCCATGCCGCCTGCAGGACTAGAGCTCCAGAGATCCTCTCGGACCTACGCCCAAGAGTACATCAGTCTTGAGATTATCTAGCTCAGAGTAGCCCAATCATGCGAGATTCGCTCCGACACTTGCCTCTGCTTTGAGCCGGCAGACATTTTCGACTACAAAAAAAGATTCTGGGCTCAGTAAGAGCGCGCCAGAATGGATGGTGCAAGACCTCTCCAGCTTCGTGGGGGTAGGGTCTGCTCCTGCCCGGATGCAATTCTGCAGCTGCATGAGATTACCGGTTCCTAACTGCACCTGGTGTGCCTTCGCATCACTCCGGAGCCTGAAGGTTTGAGCTGAGCTTACTTCACGAGGTTGGTTGAAGAGTCGCGGGCGGAGCTGTTAAGAGGTGCAATGTGACATCATCTTTGCAGGCATCGGGGAAAGCTGCCTGGAGTGTCATCCTCGCTGAAGGGAACAGTCTCATCCGCAAGCCGTCGCAGCTTCCCTCCGCCGATCCTCGGAAGTGCAGCATTAGAAAGTTGGACGACCTCGGGCTTGTTTCGGGGCATCCTGCCTGAGATTAGAATACATGGTTTTGGGGTCATATTATAGTGTAAACATAATACGACCCCAAGAACAAACATGTGAGTAATTCTGCTGGCAGGAGCACCTCGCAAGTACGCCTGCACGGGGTTTGCTACACCCTAAACCCTAAACCACATAGCCTTGCCAGCTTGTGCGAGTGCGAGAGTCGAAACCCTAAACCCTAAAAGGATAAGGCATGTTTCCACCGCCAAAGCCTTGGCTTCGAAAACTGCTACAACGTGCCCATGCTTCGGCGGGGGCGTCAGGGTACTCTTGCATGGGCTTCTCTGGGAGGATTGTAGTGATGGAGTGCCTCCCTTTCCCCTTGGCTGTGCAATCTCTATAAAGCACAAGGCAAAACTCCAATCTGAAACCAGAGTCAAAAACATGAACCCAGAAAGCCCTAAGCTCTCGGGCTCTCTTCCACAGCAGTTCAGTCGGCCACAGTTGAGACCCTTTCGGTCGCGAGACGCTGCCCTCGCAACTCGATCGTTGGCCTAGCCGTCGCCCATAAGAATCCTACCGCTCCCCGGGTCTCGGGCTGCGAAACCGACTCGAAACTCTTTGGCCTTTGCAGTTGTTGCGGCGTCGCACGGAGATGGCCAAAAGGGCCTTGGAGCTCCCCCTGAGCCCGTTCACAGACTTCCTGCTGTGCAGGGCCAGAATCACTTCTGGAGCCTGGCGCGTGCAAGTTTGCAGAGGCCGGCGACCGATGACCGATGCGGAAGAATCGCATGCCTGCTTGCATCTAGCTTGAGTCCGCCTGTGGATATGACGCGCTGGGCCAGACTGTTGACTCAAATGCGAGGGCGTCCTTGATCATCCATTTGTGGCGCTCACTGCCTGCGGGATTGACGGCTAGCTCCGTGTCATCCCGCTGCAGACACGCATGTGCAGATGAGCCTGCGACATTTAGACAGTTTGCAAGTCCATCACTCCGAGGCTCAGATGGCTGCAGGGAGCCAGGATGACAAAGCTACGTCCTATTTGTTCTTGTGGAACCAGGGCAAGGCATCGGGTTTCGACTGTGAAGTACGGCTGCAAATCCCGGCTGATGCCGCCTACCTGCGGCCTGAAGGTGTTCCGGGGAAGCGTGACCTGACAGACTGCAACCCTGAGTTCAGAGAATCTAGAGACCGTCCCTGCAGCATGGCTTCCGAGCCCACAGATGATCAGCGTATTCTCGGGTCTTGAGCTTCGAGAAGGTTGCCCAAGATGCACAGTGCTCGGTCGGCTTGAGGTGGCAGGGCATAGCCCCTTTCTTCACGTGCCCCAAGTTGCGTGCCCCAAGTTGTGCCATGTGCTCAAGCCTCCTTTGCATCTGGCTTGATGCTGTGTCGCCTACTGCAGTCAGTGCCGTTGTCTTGCCGTGTTGTTGCCCATCTTCTATACTCTACACACCCCTGTATCCACTGAACTACGGCTGCATGCAGTGAATGCAGTGCGAGTGTCTGTCTGCTGGGTACGGACAGCAGTGACAACATTGCGCGGCGACACCTCCCGCCAGCCATGCACATCTATTGTCGGAGAGATGCTACCAAAGCTCCAGCTGTCGTGATTGTTTCATTCTGCAGCTGTTCCGGGTCTGTGCATGTTGCATTTGGCCCTGTGCTGGCAAGCTTGCGACAGCACGGCCCTGCGTTCAAAGCAGTTTTCTTCGAGTTTTGGGTCAAGGCTTCTAGGTCTTGCAGCTCAGATACATCTGCAAAGGCCATGGGGCATGTCTTCCAGTGCTCTAAAGGAGCTCAAAAGCTGAAGGCACGGTCCCAGGATGTTCCTCGGCGCCTTTGGCGACTCGGTGGCCAGAGCAACATCTGTAGTTCTCTAAGGCAGGGGCCCCTTTTTAGCCCCCCCAAATATAGTACGCCGCCCTTCTAAACAGACCCGAAATGGGCTAATGTAGAGAGCTACCCGAATAAAACAAGTGCCAAGGCTGCCACAACTTCTGCAGAGCTCTAGAGAACGAGCACGTCCCAGCGTGGAAGCCGCCGATGCTCGAAGCCCTTAGCCGCTGTTCCAGCGCAAAGCCTCCAAGCGCTGCAGTTGATGTAGCATCCTTATAGCAACCCTTATGGTAGCCCTGTAAGGAGGCCTGCTCTGAATCTTCTTTCCAAGCGGCTTGGGAGGCCTTAGAACACGTGGACCTGTCAGCTTGGAGGTGCAAACTACCATATTAGCTTTACGGGCTCTGAGATCCGCTATCACGGCGACCTGTTTAGTGGAAGGGCCAGCTTGCATGGGTGGAATGGTAGTTCAGTCTGCTTGTCAAGCCTTGACTTTCCAGCCTTGCTGGCTAGGGCTACTAAGGCTGGGGGCAGTGTAATGTTGTCCCAAAGCCAAGGAGAAATTTGTGGATGAGGAACGGTCGTGTCTGGATGCGCGCTTGCTCGTTCAGAGCTGTTCGACATGAATGGTGCTTGTGGTGGTCTTTTTGCCGGGCAGACTGTCGCCACTGCTTCACTTGGTGCACAGGAGCAACCGCTCCAAAACAGGACTCTGCACACAGCCTGTGTGGCAAACGATCCACAAGCCCCCTTCGTCGATGTGGTTGCTTCCTGCCGGTTTGAGCACCTTCCTGAAGAGCGGGCGCATGCTTTCGGCATGCGGCGTTTTCATCAAATCCGCTGGCGGGCCAGGTGGCCTACAATTTCCGAGCAATGCAGGCCTAGGCCTCTTTGACACGACTTTGGTATCCGTAGTTTAACCCCTGCAGCCACGGATTGAGATTTTCCATTTGCTTGACGCCGATGCTGTCAAGCCTTGTGTCGTTAAAGCTCCCGCCAGCGATCTTGGTGAGGTCAGTCTGCGCCATGCAACTAGGACCTCAGAATGTGATTCAGGATGTATCGTGGGCTGTCGGTGCGAGATGTACTTCTAAAGGTTGCCTCACCATCCTCACCAGCTTCATAACAGGGCTTGCCCACATGGATGTCATCGCTGTATGTCACCATTGCATCTGACATGTTCGAACTGCGCACGATCACAGAAGCCGCGAAGCATCTCCCACATCGGCACCGCCGCCAGTGTAAGAGCTTCGGTAAGTTGCGGGTGCTGACAAAATGAAGATAAGGGGCAGGCTGCAGTCCGTAGGCAGTGCTCGTATAGAAAGCAAGGCATATGTGTGCACTCTCAAGAAAGTCCAGTGAATGAAGACGGGGATCTCCATAATATTCTGCCGGACATGTCCGTTGGCTGTTGGCAGCCTGCCCCTTGGGGCCCGATGCTGAAAAGTAGGCAGGGGAGCTGACGTTGCCTTCCAGAATCTGACATGTGAGTTGACTTCTTCGAGTCTGGAGCCTTGCGCTGTGCAGTTGAGCTACGCCGGAGGATCGCACAGCATGTAGTCGTCAAGTTGTCCACATTTTGTACACGTGTCGGTCAGTGGAGTGGGTTGAAGCGATGTGCACAGCCTTGACCAGCGCGCTACAGTAGTCATAGCCGCAAGTGAAAGCACCGCACGCATCGTCATCAAGGCTCCCATGCTCTTTCCTCATCATGTCCTCCAGGCACCTCTGCACCATGCAGCCTTCAACGATCGCTCCTTCCCAGCTTGAAATGAGACCTGTGTAGGCCACCGCAAGTGTTGCCAGCCTTGATGGTTCTCGCCGCAATTTGCCGACAAGGTGCCGGTGCCGGAGCCCTGACAAAGACGCAAGCGGTATGTGTGAGACTATGGGAAAAATCTTCTTGCGGGAGAGACTATACCTGACGGCAGCAGATGCAAATCTTTGATCTGCTCGGATTGTGATTTTGATGAGACAAGCTGTGGCGCGATGTAGTTTTGTTGGCAAGCATCAACCCCGACACAAGTTGCAAACAATCTCGTGCATGGCAAAGATGATATGCAGCCGGCAGGGTCCGACCTGGAGATCATCTCCCAACCGGTCTCACCAAGACCGCAGCAGCTGTAGTTGAGAAGCAAGGAAACAAGCAGACCACTCGTGACCGCTTTGGCGCAAACCGGCACTGGAGGCACTTGTCTCATGCTGTGCTACCGGCTTAGTATGAATGGCAAGGTGCATGATGCCAAAATTTAAAGCTCTGGCCTTTTGCACTAAGCCGCTTGCCTGTGACAATGCGGTCGGGTGCAATGCTTCGAGGTACACTTAAATGTGTCGCTGTCTCCGGTGTGGCTCTCATGAACTGCCGGATTTGCGTGGCCGAGCTGGCAGCATCCTGCAGACATCGGCACACATGTGTAAGCAGGTCGCCCTGAGTGCTTCCGGCTGGCAGGACAACGGTCGGTGATAGCAGCTCTCTTCTGCACTGGCGATGCCCTCTTGAGCATCGATGACAGCCTAGTGCACCTATAGTGCAGACTGAGCTTGCTTGCTGCACGAGCCTGTTTTGCCTTCGGGCTTCCGTTGTTCGACCTGGCGAAGTGGCCCGACTGTTTCGATTTCAACCACAGCGCAGCTATGCGTTGACAGAGTTGGTGCCGTCTGTGCAAGTTGTGCCGCTCATGCGGCTTGAGAGGGCCACTTTCCATAGGCGCCGTGCCGGCACTGATCTTTGCCTTGGGATGGCCAAGGTCGAGGATGGTGCATGACAAGCAGACAGGCTGCTGCTTTTGGCTTCTCCGCAGCTGCCAGCGTGTCCTTCGGGTAGTGCTTGATGCTGGAGCTGCATCCTTTCGTTCTGTGAGATCTTAAGCCCTGCAGGGCAACCTCTTCTCTGATTCAGAAACTCAGCACGTCACCTGATCGCGCTCGCAGTCGCGGACTTAAGGAGGCCACATGTCCATGTGGGCTCTTGGCCACCCCAAAGATTTCGACCCAGCCACGGCCCAAAGCCAAACCCTCGTTTGGTGCGAGGCTCGAGAATCCGAGGGCACTCCGTGTATCTTAGTCCAGGGCTGACCCGGCTCAAGAGGCCACCAAGTCGGAGAGGGTTTCAGCGGATGCCAAGCCGCGGCCGGGACACTTTCCGCTGAAACATGCTGGTGCGAGCTGTAACCAATGACCCTTTTACAGCCCGTAACGGAACCCGTAAAGCTGAAGAGGGACCGATCCCTCCCAACACTGAAGTGCTGGTCAGCCGCAGCAATTACTAGCAGGACATGCAGTCCACTCCAAAGATGCTTTGGGCTTCTGCAGCTAGACAGGAGGGACCGGGCAAACTGCGGTGCAAGGCCTTCTACGGTCTCTTCTCTGGCCGTTCTCCTTTGTCGAAAAAGGGGCTTGGGACGGTGCCACTTCGAGTCGAGTCACCTGAGCCAATATAGGATTTAGGGTCTGCCAAACCCCTAAAACCCGATAAGGTCAAGGGTTTCGAGATCCGACGAAAATCAGAGCCTTCGGGCCAAAATTGAGTCAATGAGGGTTCTAAGCCAGGTTCCGTTTCGAAGGTCCCTTTGAACAAGATCCTCAGCTTGGACCAACCCCACCATGATCCATGTGACATGGCACTGGCTTTCCCAACGACTGTGGCAAAGTGATCAGCCTCCGGCACATGGATGCTTTGTGCCAGCATGCTTCGAAGAAATGGAGAAAGGGTTGGGCTCGGGTCCAAAGTGGTGGCAGCTTTAAAAGGAGGTCTGGAAGTTAGGCCTTAGGCTAGCAGCTAGCAGGCGCTGCAGAGTCACGGAAGGCTTGAGCCTCGTGGAATCGGGAACTAAGCTAGCAAGATGCTTCTGGAAAGAGAGGCAAAATCTTCAGATGAGCAGAGCGAAGCGAGCGAGACCGACTCGCTAGATCCACGGTCTGCGTCAGATCCTATCCGATGCCTTCCCACCAAGGAGTCCTGTCTGCAGATCTCTCTCTAAAAAGCCCAAAGAAGAGGCAGTTCGTTGAGATGCCGGGGGGACACATCGGAACCCTAAGCCCGAAACGCTAGGGCTTGCCATGTGGGAGGGAGAAACGAACGCTAGAGCCCCTAAAATCATGTTAAGAAGTCCTCGGTGTCAGTTCCGTCACTCGCCGACGGTTCTCAAGCTTGCCACGTTCAGACGACTGAGGAAGATCGGAGGGTAAACTCCTATTCGAGGGCGGTTTGCCTCGCCGCGGTTGGCCGGAGGTTTCCAGCGGCCTGTTCCCAAGTAAGCTCGCTTAGGTGACCTTCTTGACAGGATTGGGTCGACTGCAGCCGCTTTAGTTTGGGAAGATTGGGAGCGGAGTTTAAGCATGCTGCCCCCTCCGCTTCTGTCTGTAACGTTACGTTAGGCCCAGAAGGATAGGACAAGCCCGGGGCAATTACACAGGTGGTTGCGAGATGCCTGGCCTGGTGACTGGTAGAAACCGCCTGTTGCAGGAACACAGGCTGCCAGTTATCTCAGCCATGAAACATCCTCTGAGGCGGGCCATGGCTTCCATTGTCAGGCAAAGCGGCGGTTTTGCAGAGGATGGCTGATTACGCAACTAGGTGGTGCGGAGCCGAGACACCGAAGCTACCGGCAGCATCCGCGCGCCTGAGCATGCACGTTGGCAGCTGCGACCTGCTCCAGTAAAGTTCTAATTCGGCCGCCGCCCCGATGGCGATGAAGTGCATTGCCTGTTGAGTCGGGCACAGTTCAGTTGCAAGCGCATGGTTGAGCATTCCGTTTCGATGCCTAGCCCTCCTCGTGACAGGCTTTCTCGATGACTTCAGGGACATGGCTGCAAAAAACACTGCCAAGAGAAGTCGCCAGAAGTAGATTTCCTAGTGCGTCTGCATGCCAGCGCGCCCGATCGGCGGTGCGGATGAGTCTGGCACCTCTACGGAGCGGAGCACGACCATGACGGTGGAATAGACCTGTTTTTTCGATAGTTTCGTTAGTCACGAAAGTGGTCTGTTTGTAGTGCAACGGAGCTCGGCAGCCTGATGCTGCGAAACGGCCGCCTGAGGCTTGAAGCGGCTGTGTCTTTGGCTTCAGCTCGAGCGCTTCGCAGTTCATGCCAAGCCGTCGTGCACAGTCAGTTCCCTCCAGCCAGGAAACTTGCAAATCCTGCAGCCGGGGTCCTCAAGACTTGGGGCTGTGCCCGAGCGGATCGCTCGAAGTAGATGTCTGGGAGGCGCTTCGAGCATCGGCGTGGGAAAGGTAGGCCTGCCAGGCGGTCCCTGCTTACAGCGCCGGCTTTTGCAGGATCTGGGCACGGCAGGGATGGTGACCTCGGAGGCTCGAGCCTTCACTAAGCGCAAGCCCGCGGAAGTGCGGTGATGGAGTTGGCACCTCAAAAACATCTGTGGATCGAGACAGACCTGCGGGACACCCAGGACGTCCCAGAGCTTTCGCCGGGGGATGGCATACTCTGGCTGGTGGCGGCTTTGGCGCAAGTCTGCCAGGAGTACGCTGCCGACTGCTCGGCGAAGATCGAGAGCGAGGTGCCCCGACCAGCTCCGCCGGTACGAACACACCGTCCACAAGAGGTCCCTGCACGGGGCGACTCGCGAAAGGCAGACCGGTTCGCAAGCAAGCTCTTCCAGCAATCGCAGCCTATGCCTCTGAACGTCATCAAGATTTGTTGACTGTCACTGGGTCCTCCCTAGACCTTGTTTCTCAGGTGTGTCTCCTGCAGTATGTTCGTGGCATCAATTGGCAAACCTACCTTCGAGCACCCTAGATCAGCGGGAGCCAGACGCTGGCTGGCAGAGACCCACGCGGCCAAAGCCGAGAAGGTCCCAGCCAACACCGCCACAGCTGGAGGACACGTTGGACGACGCGCCTGCCTTCGATGCATCAGAAATGGCTGAGGGTGTCACGGGTCACAGGGTCAGAGACCGCCAGGCACCTCGTATTTCCCCGGAAGCATGTGCGCCGCCGCTCTTGACGGTCGTGTTCTTGAAGCCCCCGCCTAGGGCGACGGCCTGCTGCCGGATGTCACTGATTGCAACTTGACCGGGCCTAGCCGCCAGCATGCACAAGATGCACAAGCCTTCCACCGTCCCCGCGGCCTTCGATGCTTCTGTACCGGGAGCCTTGACGTCCGCTTAGCAGGACTGGACCTTATCGACTCTGGCCTCTTAACATGTCGCCGGGTGGATGGATTCTGACAAGGCTTGCTCTGGCATTCTGTAACCTCCCAAGGCTTGCTTCACGGTGCAGTGCACAGTTCTGTGTCCCCACAACACGTGCAGCACCGGCATGGCCAAGGGCCATTGGCCATTCCGCAAAGCTCGTCCGCAGCATAGTTGCTACAGCTTTAGCAAGACAGAGGGGCACTGGTAGCTGTTTGGCATGGTTGACATTCAGGGAAAGCCAGGCCATACAGAGGAAGCGACCTGCAAACAGCCTGGTGCCCGGAATTTTGGGTCTCGCCGACGCAGCATTGCTTTGGGGTGTGGTGTGCTCACCGAGGTCAGCCGGTTGTGAAATGTGGTTCCACCTGGCCTCTGGGATTTTGAGGCAGGCCATTCCAAGCTGCTTCGGGCGATCGGTCAGCAGGAGACGACTCCTGCATAGCTTTGCCGCCTTTCAACTGCGCAGTCTTTCCTCCTCACTGGAAATAGCTTGCAGCCAAAAAGGCGCCTAAGCTTCAGGTGCGAAGTCAATGTGCGACGGTTGGAATGCTTGGCGGACACTGGCTAGCTCGCACGTCCGGGCAGCCAACATCTCTTGCAAGCCCTGTCCGAAGCCACCAGAAGAGCACTAAGGATGCCCTCAGTGCGCAGCACCGCCACTGTTGGCAGTACGGGTGCGCTGAATTTCTTAAGTCTGGCTTCACCAAGCTTATAAGGCAGCATTTTGCTTGCCGGCAGAGTGACTCATGGCGATTTCCCACGAAGCCTTGAGTATCTAGGGTCGGGCCGGGCCAGCCACTCCAGCACATGACTTACCCACGCAAGCCTCAAGCGGGATGTGCTTTGCCGTCGAGAGCGCTTGGAGGGCTTCGCAGAGCCCGCTTAAGGCCTTAGCGGCTGCGAGATTGTAGCACTGCTCAATAGGATGACAAAGGGAAGGTAAAAAGAGTGCCTCTTAATTTGTTCAAAACACGGCTCGTAAGCAGACCAGAGGTTTCTGTTGGCGGGACCATTAGGATGTTCCACTCCTAAAGAGCTGCAAATGTGCCATGTTTGCCAGTCGCAATGTAAAACATGTGCTGGAAGACCCTGCGACTGATCTTACCCTTGTGGCTATGCTCGATTCGGCGCTGTAGCGGCACGAGGCAGCTTGTGCATCCGCCGCGGGACAGGAAGTGCTAAAGCTGCTAAAGCCTGTCGCCAAGAGTGTTGCAAGAAGCGTTGCGGCCCTTTTGCTGTACATACCCGCATTTCTTTGCAGAGCACGCATAGGCCCGGCATCTTCGAATACTCCTGCGGCTATTGGTGGCGACAGGCAGTGTCAGCAAGCATTCTGGTGGGAAACAGGATGCGGAATATGAACAGGACGGTCAGAAGAGCTGCTGCCAGACGTACTGCTCATGCTCTGAAACGGCTCATAGAGCCAGCTGTGACCATGCACTTTGCCAGGCCATGACTTTCTGGTGACGTGTCAGGCCTAACTCGAAAAGTTTCTCGAGGTGCATTGAACGGGATGACGGTTGAGATTGGCGGGAAATGTGGGATTCTCCTGATGCTCAAGCACTTCAGTCAAAATGACACGTGCCTGCATACAGCTCTTTGCTTGCAGCATGCGGTCACCGAGAAGGGACGGCTGATTACATCAATGCAAAGCCAGAGACAGCTCTGCAGCACTGATGCCAGTCCATGCCAGTGCATGTGCAGGTATAGCTGGAAAGCGCCCTTACTCAGATCAAGTCACTCATCCTCGACAGCGGAGCAGGGCCCCGCCGAATTTCCCCGTAAAGGAATCATGCGGTTCAGACCATGAAGCCTGAGTCATGCGAGGCATGCATCATTCTGACATGTTTTTGGTTCTTGCTATCCAGAATAGATATCGAAGGCGCGGGAGAGGTTGGGTTTTGCAGGCAGGTGGCTGGCGAACCAAGGAGAGTCTGGCAACAGAGGAACAGAGCCTGCAGCATTTTGCAGATCTGTGCTACCTCGGCGGTTTGCAGCCGACGTAAGTTGTCTTGCTTGCTTTTGAATAAGACCTTGCAAACTGACAGCTCCCTTTGGAGCACTTGTGGCCGAACCAAGGCTCAGTTGCGCAGGGCTTTAAAGGTCAAGCAGCTTCCAGGTTAGACCGCTTTGGTTGCTTGCGTTGTCCTTGGCGTGACGCCCACCTTCAGACTGATTCTGCGATTTCCTGCGCTGCCCCAGGCAATCGCCACATTTAGTAGAAAGGGCAGGACTTCTGCAGTGCAAGCCGATGCCCCCACCTGTCGCAGTAACACTTGTTTCCATGCCCGGCTCCAGAGACAAAAACGGAAGTAGCTGGGCCAGGCTCACCCGGGTCCCTAAATCCCAAACCCTTTAGGGTTTAGGGTAGGGTTTAGGGTTTAGGGGTGCGTTGGCTGTGCCGCATGTGCCGCTTCGTTGCAGAGAGCGCTGGGTGCCTGCTTGCGGACCGTTGAGTCAAAGATGGCTCTGGATGCAGCACAGCCTAGTGGTGCGAAGGCCAACACAGTGAAGATCATGCAGGTTGGCGTCGCAGCTATTCAAGGAGGAAGGCTAGCCCTATCCCTTAGGGTTCCTTCGCATGCTTATTATATGACGGTATCAGCTGCTTGTTTCGAGAGAGATCGTTCAAAGGCACTTCAGGCACCTTCTGGAGGGATGGGCTTTTAGGAGCTGACTCCTCATAACTCTCGACTGACGCAGACAGCCCTCCCATGAGGCTGAAGTAGACTGTTTCGCCACCGTGTGTGCTGCACCTTGCAGATCTTGTTAAGGCCTGAGGCCAGGAGGCCAAAGCACCTGTTCCAGGGCGCGACCGGTCGCGTGATTTTTGGCCGAAGCAAGCGAATAAGAGCTGAGGGTGCAGTCGTAAGCCGCACCCATTCGAAGGACCTGCACCAAAACTTAATCTGCACCGAATTGCCTCTAACAGGCGTGCCGTGGTGAAAGGCTGTGCTAGAGGCCCGTTTTTGTCTGGCTCAGGACTCCTGGACATCTCTGTGCATCGGCACCCAAGCAAGGCATGCCGCTTCTGCTGTACGAAACCCGCCTTTTCCTGGCTTGGGCTAGGACAATGACCCGTGATGCCTGGCCAATCCTCACCACAGGTTTCGTAGCATGGGCTCACCGGCCTGGCGCTTTGTGGATCATGGCCTACAGTGCGGGACAATGATCGGCCACCAGGTTGCTGGGGTTTTCGAGCGCTTGGCCAGCAACAAAAACGCCGGCAGAATTCTGGCAGGCACCGGTGTGTATGGGAGCTCCCCGTGCCCTGCGCCGCAGCACTTAGCAGGATGCATCACGTCACGGTGCGGTCCTGAGTTGTTGATCCACTCGTCTGAAACCCTGAACATCATTTCTTGTGCATCCAGGCCTCAGCCGCAGCCTAAACCCTAAACTTTCCCTAAACCTTCGGACGATTTCCCTTCGTTGCGACTTGGTCAGCTGGGCAGGTGGGTAAAACCCCTAAACCGCGAAACCCGCAAACAAAAAACACCCTATGTCCTGCTGGATACCTTTAGGCTCCATTGTCGTTCCTTTTTCTGTTTTATATCTAGGATCCTATAAGGTAATCCCACAAAGGAACTACACAGGAGCCTGTGGCCTATGGATAATCGCTCGGCCCAGGTCCGGCTCGGAAATGGACACACAGCTTCTCACAAACCAACCAGCTCGCCTTCATCTGCTGCAGGCCACTGCATGTTTTCTTCTAAGATCTAAGCATAAGACTTGGCAGGACGTTAACTTGTGTTTTACAGTTTTACAGATACAGGCAACGTATATTGTGTGTAGATAGATAGATAGATTGATTGATTGATTGATTGGTTGATAGATAGATAGATAGATAGGGAGGGAGATAGGGAGATAGGTAGATAGGTAGATAGATAGATAGGTAGATAGGTAGGTAGATAGAGGGATAGATACATAGATAGATACATAGATAGATAGATGCATGAATGGATGGTTGGATGGATGGATGGATGGATGGATGGATGTACATTATATATATATATAGATAGATAGATAGATAGATAGATAGATAGATAGAGAGAGAGAGAGAGAGAGAGAGAGAGACCTACAACCCCCTACAGAGTGGAGCTTTGTGTGGGGACGTCGTAGAAGGCAGTGTGGAAGACCCAGGAAAGCACAAAGTGGGGGTGTTACTACGCGGTCACGGTCTTAGCAGGGGTGTTCGTTGGGGGAGGGTTGACTGTGCTTGCCTGGAGGGAACACACTTGCAACACTCCAAAACGGGGTAGCCAGCAGACACAGTTGCGGACCGTGGAGGGGTTGGCCTTCGGGCCGGGGGTCTTGACCCCAAACCCCCAGCAAGCAAGCAAGCAAGAGAGACCTACATCACATCTCGCCCCATCAAATCACGTCTCATTCAATCACACACTGGACGCAACTTTTCATTGTAATGCAGCACGTGACTGCATTTCATGCTCACGCTGCAGACATGACACACACTACATGCATTCCATGCATACATTCATCCATCCATGCAGGCATGCATGCAGGCATGTGGGCATGCATGCATGCATTCGTGCAGGCATGCAGCCATACACATACAGACATGCACTCAAACCTGGCCATACATGCATGCCTGCATACATGCAGGCGCACATTGCATTACAGGCCTGCAACACGTGGACATACCGACACATACCTACATTACGTACGTTGCATTGCATACATTACATGTTGTGGATACATTGAATACGTTACATACAGCGCACACACACACACACTATACCCCTACACCCTAAACCCTCTGAGCGCCGCTCGGGGCTGCTACACATATTACACGCCTCGCTTAATGTACATGGCAGAGATTACATACAGTACTCACATCGCTCGCAGCACGTGAGACTACGTAACGCATCTCAGTACATTACATGACCGTGCAATACACCGCCTTCAGTACATGACATTACTGACCTTACCCTAAAGTGTTTCACATTGCATTGCGTTGCAGTGCAGTGCAAGACATGACATTGTTTGGCATGATGCGGCATTCCCGATACCATTGCCATTTCCAGTAGCATTCAGCATATAGTAGCATCAACATTTCAATTGCGTACCATTGCCTGACATGGCATGCCATGACCATGACCATCACCACACGAAGAGGAGTGGGGCTTGCTGCCAAGAGCTGATAGCTGAGAGCAGATCTTGTCTTTCGGCTCTGAAAGGTGGCGAGCTGCACCGCGACGTTCAATGATAATCATTTGCGATGGGGTCGACGCATGCCGGCTTTTCCGTGCTTACCTCAGATGGTAACGACTTCGCTGTTGAAGAGGGCCTAGGCTTCAAGGTTTGTTCGAAGACGGTTTGGCGGTCAGGAGTTGGAGTTGCGCACCGTCCAGCGTGTCTAGCCTAGCTTGCAGTGCACAGGGAGCACTTGAAGTGGCGAGAATGGTGGCGACGGTGGAAGCCCTCGGCTTGCGAATGTGAGGGATCATGGTATGCAGGCAGAGAGGCTCAGTGTTGTGGCGAGCATGTGTGAGTTGTGAGGTCTGCATACCTGTACTTTAACCTTGAGACGACAGGCTGGTGGGCGGGCCACAGGCTTTGCAAGCGGTCGGCACGAACCTAATCCGGTCAGGTATGTTCGCCATGGAAGCAGGTTGTCATCGCAGCCTTAATGCCAGCTCCAAGCCCATGGATGTCGAGACTGCAGCACTGACTGGGTGCGCATCGTCGCTGCAGCTTATCTGCGTGGTACTTCTTTCAGATTTGTCTTGACTGCGATGGCTGCTTCGCATAATTGAGGTCAAGGGAGAGAACGTGTGCCGCCCGCTGTTAGTAGCACGGCTGAACGCAACACCGCTCAGCGCAAATGTTCGGCAAAAGTCACACATACAGGGCTCTGCTGGTGTGTCAGGAGTTTGGGCAGGCACGCAGGAGCACTGAAACCGATTAGAGTTCTGAGCAGAGAGTTTTTTTGCGAAGGTTCTGTCCTTGTTGTCTGATACGTGCCTGTGGCCTATTTCGCGCAACTCGCTGCATGGAAGTGTCTTGGGCTCGAGAAGGTAACACCCCGCCTGTGGCCCGGTAGCTTGACATCGGTAAATAGGGCTATGCCACAGGAGTTGCAAGGGGGGGATGTCCTTGTACTAATTAGGGGTGTGTTTATTCAAAGGTCGGTACAAAGGGGGTGCTTCTAGTCTAGCATGTCTATCGGGGTCCTTTAGTTATTATTTTGTGAAACTCCCATATCTGAATATTTGAGGCTTTTTCATGTCATGAGATGTTCCAAGCAGCCAAGCAGCCAAGCAGTTCCAAGCATGGTCCATGGTTTGGCCATTTGTCTAGGATGTGCCGTTTTCTATGCCCTCTGCCCGTGTCACTTGAGCTGGGAGCGCAGTATCGTTTACTTGCCATGCCGACCTTCTGCGCGGCATCTGGCTTATCCGCATGTTCTTGCTATCAGGTCTTTTGTGCCTGGACTGCAATAAGGCAATATGTAGATCTAAGCAGAAGCCTGCAAGAACGGGCTTGGCTTCACAGAATGTTTTGGTAATCATATCTTTCCCGTTTCTGCCATTGAAGATGGTCATAACCAGCCCCGAGCACCATATGTGCGCACCAGCACGCGGATGCTATTCCACACACAGCTACGGACACGTCCACCACAGAAACACCCAAGTGAGCTCCGGCGATATCTGGCGATCCACTTTGTGCTCTATAGGCACGGGTTAGAGATCAGTCCTGCTAGCACTTCAAGCTTGATTCCTTGTAGCACACAAGGTCTCCCGTTCCCCGCGTCACTCGCCAGGAATGATCTACCCCTGAGTTTCATTGAGTTTCGATTGTCTTCGCTGCTGGCGGAACTCGTTTCTGGCCGGATATTCGGAGACGAGAAGCACAAAGCTGCTGCCCATGATTTGGTGGTCGACTTAGCCAGCCACAATCCTGTTCGGATGGCGCCACTTGTGCTTTCGCTGTGCTTCGCTCTTGCTTGCACAAACTCTGATCACTGCTCCTGTAGGTGAGTTCTGCAGACGTGATTGATATGGCAGCCTGGCAGCAGTGGGCACGAGTCAGGCTTTCCTCTCCAGCGCTGTGAATGTTTGAATGACCCTAAACCCTAAACCCTAAACCGCGTAAACCCTAAACCCTAAACCGCGTAAACCCTAAACCCTAAACCAAGGTTGCTGACCTGGGGCGACTCTTCCCTTCCGAGTCTGTTGTCTTGACGGAGAGTCTCAGCTTGAAAGCTGCGACGTCTGTTTACTCAGTTCACTCGGTTTAGGGTTTAGGGTTTAGAATGTGCATGATTGCAGATATGTCCATGCTGCACTTGACTCAGGAAAAGCGCCCTGCAGTCGAAATGGTCGCGGCTTTGATGGTGACTCGCGCCATAGGCCAGGGTTGGGTTTCTCAACAGAGTAAGCTGGGACTTATGTGTTGCCGTCAACGCATCCGACACAGTTTTGGTTTCCTTCCGACACCCTTGGAAAGGCACACCACTTGGACGCCCTGTGGTCTTTGCGCCCGTCTGCGGGGCGCGATCCAGATCTGTGTCTGCTGGGGCTTACTTACTGGTCAGTGCCCGTCCAAGAGCATTCACGAAGTAAGCCGGGTGACAGCATCTCTGCTGGACATGTTTCCTCAGGCTGGGAGCCAGTTTTTTACACGGTCTTAGAAACCTTGAAGTGATGCGGTTTTCTTGTAACCTGCCTTAAGCAAGTACCCGGGCATTAAACAAAGCTGTACGTAAGACCAAAAATTTGATGACAAGTCCGCATGGCCCAGTGGGACCCCGAGCTGGCAGTCGCATGGAGCCGGCAACTTTGGCACATCGGCGTGCATGCTTGTAGATGCAGGCGACGGCCACGACAGCTTCGTATGCTCGTCGCCATTAGCACCAGTCTCAACCTTGCCTCTTCACAGTCGTAGGCGGGCATTGTCCAGCTGTTGTCCGCCTGATTTCATCCCCACCTGACTTTGTTTCGGCAGCAGCTGCCTGCACCAAGTGCATGTCGGCTATCTTGGGCCTGCCTTGGTCTAAGTCTGCCGCAGGCGATACGCCAGCCCCTTTCCCGACAGCTACTTCTTGCCTTCGAAGCCCGGGGCAATCGAAATTCCAATCTGCACTTTCCTCTCGATAAGTGGACTGTGGTGGGCTTGTAGTTGGTGGGCTCCTTCATGGCCTTGGTTCCCTTCGGTTGCGTTTTTTGAAGTAAAGGTTTCGCATAGCACAGGCCAGCTGCACTCTTTGGGGTGGACATTAGGCCCGACAGAGTGCCTCAACAGAAACTCCGAGGTTCCCAAGTCCTAAGTCACCTTTGCTCGGGGCGGCGGCTCCTACGTTGAACCGGGGGCCAGCTGCCATTCGGTCCTGGCTCCGAGCAGGCAGAGAAAGTGTTAAGAGCATCTTTGGGCGTCGACCAAGCAAGTGGAGCTGTCGGGCAACAGCCCGCAAACGGGTAACCAGATTGGCTACAGCAAACCTGAGTCGCCATGGCAGGACTCTCAGCTTCATATCTTGCGACAGCTCCACTACGCGGAAGTTACATTCTTCCAGCGTCGTTCGAGTGTTAGCTGACCGTTCTGACTGGCCATTTGTAAGATCTTGAGCAACTTGAGCACAACATCCTCCTGCGTAACGGGCTTGCCGAAGTTCCAAGAGTCTTGGAATTGTCCGGACAGGCCAGTGCTGATGGGGCAATGTCGCCCTGGAGTCAATCGGAATCTGTCGGCACACTAGCAAGCCCAGCTCCGATTCGTTTGCGGGAGGGTTCTTTTCTCGAGATGCGCGCCTTGCAAGCCCTACCTTCCTAACTTGGCGTAAAGGATTACGAGGCGAGTAGCCTGCTAATGCCTGCAGCAGTTAGCTACAGATGGGTGTACTGTAAAACCGGCAAAGTTGCCTGGGTGTTCTCTGCAGCTCTGCAGGCTGTGCAAGCCCGTCTTACGAGTACTCCTGCGCCAGCTCGCAGGCCGAAGAGGCAGACGTACGGAACAGCCCTGGCATGAAATGACCCCTGCCGGGCTTTCTCCCGGATTACAAAGGCGCCTCCGGTTGATTCCACAACGGTCCTGGCCTTGTTTCCTCACGTTTCCTGCTGGATGGCGCCGCCAAGCCTAAACTGGGCCTAAACCTAAACAAGGCATGTCTCGGAGGTCCGCTGCACATCAGTGCACCTGGCCAGGTCAGATGTTGAAAGCTTTGTCTGTGACCTCTCCGACGCATCCGCTATCATCGTGATTAGCACGCTGAAAACTCTCGATGCCAGCTGCGGCTGTATGTGTCGTGAGCCGGACGTCGGCGACATCCCGCTTGTATGTCGTATGCCCCATGTGTTTTGGCTACAACTTACATGCCCCCCAGGCTGCAAGCCCCATGCGAAGGCAGTCGTTCGCTGAGGAGTGGGATGAAGGTTTCTCTGTGCAAGTGGCAGAAGCAGGGTTCCTGGTAGCGGCACGGCTCGCAGATGATCTGCATTCGGGTCATAGGGGACGGTGCCAGGTGCATCTCCCATGTCAGGCTTGGGGCCAATGCTCTTCGACTGTACTCTGCAATGTGGGCTTCGTCCTAGCTCGGTGGGAGGCAAAAAAAGCGAGGCTTCAGGTTATGACTCCTTACAGCACCGGAAGTGGGCAGCCCCAGCGTTTGATGGTTCGGACATTCGAGAAGAGAGGGCACTCAAGAGCTTTATCAATTGCATCAGCTCAGCCATGTTCAAGCCATGAGACAGCGCTTCACAGTTTTCTGACAGTTCGGAAGCTTCTTGGAGTCATGTTTCAATCCTCCACCGTCTCTACGGCCTCTGTTCAACTCATACCCTGGGTCACGGCAGGGGCCCAGCCAAAGGCTGCAGAGTCGGTACAGCTCGCAACAGACGGTTGCGAAGTAGAAAGCCTGCATTTAGCTTGAATTAGTCCTTGGAATCATGTTTGAGAGTGACTGGGCAGTTGCTAGCATTGCTGCCACGAGAAGAGACCCTTCTGAATGTCAGCACAGGTCTACTTTGCTCATTTTGCAGCTAGGAGTCCCTCTCGATGCCCAGAGTCCATTACTAGATGAGCTTGCAAATTGCCGCAGGCCTGCGTCGACGATACTTCATGCGTCAACTTGTTTCGGTCCTGGTGAACGGCACACATGCCGATGCCCAAGCTGCTGCGGAGCTTGGCACGAAGTGGCCCTTGTAAGCCACATCAGCCTGGCGAGACATCCACTGTCAGGATTTCATCTGTTTCATGTCCCAAATAGGTTGCAGCGGGCAGGCACCTTGGGCGACATTTGCATTTGCGCTTGTCATCGGTTCAAGCATGGATCAACATCACGGTGCGCGAGAACATCGGCGGGTCCACAAATGCTAGAATTAGAACTGCTGACCCCGCGAAAGTGTGTGGCCGGTGTTGCTATTCTAGGACCTGCGCATACAGTGGCTGCATGAGCTAGCCTGGACCTCAAACCTACGGGCGTGACATCCCAGTTCCTGCTTGCGCATACAGGGCCACTGGTGGTCATCCAGCACCTTTACACAATGGCTCAGAGGTTTAGTCGCCCTCCGCGTACCTCTGTAAGTTCCAAGTGCGCCTGAATGGTGTCCCAATGCATGCTGTGGCTGGTGTCTGAGGGATTGCCGGGTACGAGTGCGATTCCCGCGTGCTGCCCCGTTCTAGGAAGGGTCAGGTGTCCACATGCTGCTGAATGCAGCAGGCACGTGCAGACTTTGTCCAGCACTGCCTGAAGCTTGACGACGCTCTTGTTTGTTTCATCGCATGCGCTAACTTCCCGGATGCTGCTGAAGCGTAGCCGTCTCGCACTTCCCGTCCTGAACTTATACTAGCGGGAAGGTTGCGGACCAGATCAGAAGCCTTCGGAGCAGGACTTTTCCTGAACTCTGGCATCAAGTTCGGTTTCCGGAGCGGTTCAGGCTGCAGCTTTGTTCGCTTGTTCGGAGTCACCTTCGCCTCAAATGCTGCTATGCAAGGCATTGCTTCACACTGCTGGGCTCGAACTGGGTTGTTCGTGTTTGCAAGCCATCCGTGGCAATGATTTTAAGCAATGCGATGGTAATTTGCAGCCCGAGGAGGAATGCGAAGCTTCCGATGAGTGAGCTTGCTCGGCTTGTTTCAGTGCAAAGCACGGTTCCGTGAACGGAGCGCAGTTCTCTGCCTTGGCTTGGTCAGCTGCAGCAATAGGCCCGCGCCAGTTGACGTGCAGCGGAAAAGCTTGCAATTCCTGGATTTTCATACCTGCCACCAGCTTGCAGCTCGAATCCGCAGCTTCGTCTGACTGGCTGTGGCATGTCGCGCTGGACGGTGAGATCTTGAGGTGTGCCTGGATGGATAGTAACCTGACAGCCGCTTCAGCCGCGGCCGGGTGAAAGCATGCACCAGTTGCCTGGAACCAATTCGGAAACGGGCTGGCCCACACTTGAGCTGAACTTCGGCATCGGATCACTGGTTTTGGGAGAAGACTACATAAGGTCTCCTTTCAATGCGTGGAAAAAGGCTCTGTGCAGCTCCCGGCCTCGGCCCTGGGGTAGTTTCTGGAGGGCTTCTGAACTCAAGCTGGGCATGGGCGTCTGCTCAGGCCGCCCAAGCAGCTCCTACAAACGTGTGGTCATTCCCAAATCGTAAAGAAACGACGGTGCCGAACCAAAGCAAAGACGTTTGCATGGACGTTCTTCAGCCACTTTGAGGCTTCTACGATTGCAGCGTTGTTGCAGAAATCGTCCTGGCGCCAGCTGCCAGTAGGTCAAAGACACTGATGCCAGAGCGACGAGAACAACTGTCGGCTGCGCACGCTGGGTTTGCAAAAATTTGCAAAAGTTTCGATTTGAACAGGGATGGACCATACTGCCGACTGGACTCACCTGTTCTGCTCGGAGGCAGGCTGCAGGGAAGTGTAGGGTGTAGGGCTTTGATGGCCGAGGCCAAGGCACAGATGTCTTTTCCAGCCACCCCTCATGGAGTTGAGGTGTGATTGTGCCATTAACTGATTAACTTGCCACGTCCATGCATTTCATCGCGGTTCTTGACATCCGCACCTTCAGCTCAGGCCTTGTACTAAGTTGCAAGACTCGGGCCCGGAGCCGGAGATAAGGCCTTTCTCTGGCCCAAGGCTCAGAGCACAACGGGCTTCTCTTCATCCATGCAGGAGCCCAGAATGGAGGGCTTTTGTCAAGGCATATAAGGCTCCCTTGACCAGGACCCTGCCTCCGCCTTCTGTCGGGACCCGACTCGCATCGCTCCCTTGAATTACTTGGCGCGGCAAATTCTGAAGAGGCCTAGGCAGTTAACGGCTAGGGCTAGGGCCCCGATCAAAGCCCAGAGGCAGGGGAAGAAGAGACCTGTCTTGAGATCGGTGAAACGCTTCGCCTTCCGGGCCTTCCGAGCTCTGCCAGACTGAACTCCATGGGGGGCTGTGTTGGGATTCTTCCTTTGGACAATCTCGCAGCCAAGCGGGCACATGGTTCAAAGGAGTGTTTCTAAGCATGGCCCCACTCTTCAGGGAGCGCCACCTTGCTTCGAAGCCGAAAGTTGTGGCGACTGCCCGCAGCAATGCTCGGTGCGACAATTTTGACGTGCGCGGAGTTGAAAAGCCTACATGTCGCTAACGAATGTGACGAAGTGCAGCGCCTGAAGCACATACATGTGTGAGATCTGCGAGCATTGGCTGCTTTGTTGCAATTGGCCGAGATGCTTACATCGTGTCACCTCCCGCCAGGATAAGGGGGAAGCTTCATCCTCGCGCGCAATCATGCCGTGCAGCAGCCCTATGCGGTGACCGGTGCTTTCCTCGAATAGGTGCTGTGACTTTCCACATGTAGTAGGCTAGGCCGGCTTCCAGAGTCTTTTGAGGTATTCAGTACTCTTGGAATGAGGGTTTCCGGGTTTCTCTTCATGCCCATGCGCAGCCCGAGAGCTAAGATCCTCTGTGCACCCGAAGCCAGCTCCCGGCACTCATTGCCAGCTTGCCCTACTGACCCTACCGGCCGTGCGTGGCGGTACCAGTCTAAGGCTTTTTAGAGCAGAAAGCGCCCAGGAGGGCAGACCCGTCGACGTGGCAGCACTTCATGGCGCTTCCTTGTGGAAGCTTGCTTCACAGATCCCCTTGTTGCTCCGGCAATTGACCGGAGAGGGTATGCTCTTGGTAGATAACGCCATCTAGATAGAAGGGCAATGACACAGGTTTCCGCTTCTCGGTGCTTTGTCCGCCCTCTATACCCTCTCAGCTCCTACTGCCTGACAACTCTTTCGGCCGCACCGGCAGCATGAGACTCAAGTGAGCCGCTGGCTCGCCATGTGGGCCATTCCTCTTGCCGACATGGCGAGGTCGAAAGAGGCCCGCGGCATGTGAACGTAGCTTTCTGAGCCCCTGCACGATACTTGGGATAAAGCGTATGCGTGAGAAAGTGGCTTGAGTCGCGTTGGCGCTCGGTGGTCGCAACAACTTCCCTTTCCTCGAATTCGAGGACACCGTGTGATACAGTAGGTGTGCATGTCACATGTCACATAGGGGCGAGGTAGGCAGGTCGCACCATGGCCTCTTTTGAAAAGCTTCAGCCGCTAGAGACTCTCCGGTCAGCCCTTGGTGTCAGGATCCCTCGGCCCCTCTCCTGCATCCCTTGCCTTCCCTGCATACCCCGATGCCCTGCGGGCGGCTAAAGGTGCGCACCACTCGGAGGCGGGTTCACAAAACCTGCTCGCCCACACGAGTCGTACCATGTCGCCACCGGCACCTGCGGCATTTTTGCAACATGAAGCCTTCCTTAGTTCTGACAGCACGACATGTCAGCAAGCGTTCTTGAGCCACTGCCGTCTATTTGCTTCGTCGTTGTCTTTCTGCTGCCAAGACGCCTCGACGAAGCTGGTAAAGTGACACTGACGTCATGGAGCCATCCGCTCCTCCACGTCATCTCTGGCCTCGGGCTCTGGGACGAGCCGAGACATTAACAGGTGCCAGACGCACCTGTGTGGGATGATGGGCTTCTCAGTTGCAGCATTTCGACCCTGAAATGAGCAATGCTTGCCAATCGAATGGGCTACCATAATTTCCGTGTTAACAGCATAAGGAAACAGGTACTCCAGCAAGCAAGAGACGATGCATCTCCGACTTGATTGATGGACCGCGCTCGACCATGCTTCGGTGCCCGTTTTGTTCACCGTGACCATCGGCATGTCCGCAGTGGCATAGTCGAAGACAAGAGTGAAGTCACCTGCAAGAAGTTGTCTTTGAAAGGGGTTTCAGCCCACGCATCAGGCGAGTGCTTCATAGCAGTGCCACCTCCAGCATGAACAGTCAGAGGCGGAAGCTGCGTTCATGATCTTGCAAGCTCGGAGCTGCAACATGCTCGACTGAGGCGTTGATCCGTGTACTGCAGGAAGTCAGAAGCTCTTCAGGTGGCAGTCGTCCAGGAAGCCAACTGTCGCCTTTGAGTCTGGTTCAGTGCCGCAAGTGCAAGGCTGTACCTTCCCAAAGAGGAGCCTAGGGGGTTCCTGTTTAGGGTTTAGGGCCAAGAGGGACCCGTCAAGTCCGGTTTCAAAAGGGCCAAGAGGGACGGAGTCGCACGATGTCCGGTTCAATGCTTTCGTGATGACTGGAGGAAAGAGGCTGCAAATACATCGGCGACCTCGACATAGCTGTTTTGCTATACGCCACAACACAAGATCGGCGGTGCAGATCACTCTGGCACCTCTAGCGAGAATAGAACGACCAGACTCTGGAACAGACATGTTGGTCCGATAGTCACGAAATTGGCGTGTCTGTAGTGCAGCGGAGCTCGGCAGCCTGATGCTGCGAAACAGACGCCTGAAGATCGATACCGTTGAGATTTTTTGGCTTCAGCTCAAGTGCCTCGCAGTTCATTGCAAGCCGTAACAGGATAGCCACGCACAGGCAGTTCCTGCGATCTAGGGAAACGTGCGCATCCTGCAGTCAGCCTTCCTTTTGGGTGTCGAAGCGGTGGTGCCCAAGAGGATCGCTCGAAGTAGATGTCTAGGAGGTGCTTCGGGAGTCGGCGTGGGAAAGGTAGGCCTGCCAGGCGGTCCCTGCTTACAGCGCCGGCTCTTGCAGGGTTGCAGGGTCTGGGCAAGGCAGGGATGGTGACCTCGGAGGCTCGAGCCTTCACCAAGCGAGAGCCCGCGGAAGTGCGGTGATGGAGCTGGCACCTCAAAAACATCTGTGGATCGAGACAGACCTGCGAGACACGCAAGACGTCCCAGAGCTTTCGCCGGGGGATGGCATACTCTGGCTGGTGGCGGCTTTGGCGCAAGTCTGCCAGGAGTACGCTGCCGACTGCTCCGCGAAGATTGAGAGCGAGGTGCCCCGACCAGCTCCGCCGGTACGAAAACACCGTCGACAAGAGGTCCCTGCACGGGGCGACTCGCGAAAGGCAGACCGGATCGCAAGCAAGCTCGTGCAGCAGCCGCAGCCTATGCCTCTGAACGTCATCAAGATTTGTTGACTGTCACTGGGTCCTCCCTAGACCTTGTTTCTCAGGTGTGTCTCCTGCAGTATGTTCGTGGCATCAATTGGCAAACCTACCTTCGAGCACCCTAGATCAGCAGGAGCCAGACGCTGGCTGGCAGAGACCCACGCGGCCAAAGCCGAGAAGGTCCCAGCCAACACCGCCACAGCTGGAGGACGTGTCGGACGACGCGCCTGCCTTCGACACATCAGAAATGGCTGTTCGTGTCACGGATCACAGGGTCAGAGACCGCCAAGCCACGTGTATTTCCCCGGCAGCATGTGCGCCGCCGCTCTTGACGGTCGTGTTCGTGAAGCCCCCTCCTAGGGCGACGGCCTGCTGCCGGATGTCGTTGGTTGCAACTTGACCGGGCCTAGCCGCCAGCATGCACAAGATGCGCAAGCCTTCCACCGTCCCCGCGGCCTTCGATGCTTCTGTACCGGCAGCCGTGACGACTGCTTAGCAGCCTATCTCCTCGACAGGGCATAATCCATACCAAGCAGATCGAGCGAAGTGCGCCGCAATACGTTCATGTCGGAGCAGTGTCATTTGTAGTCAAGACCAGCCAGGCCGTTGCACCCCTCAGTCTGTCCCTAGCGGCCGTAGTGACGCAGTGTCATGCCAAGTCCCAGTACCCCAAGGTGCCGTGATCAAGAGTGAGTAAGCAGCGTTTCAAGCCGTGTGTTGAGCGAATGGACCAAGGTTCGTCAGCATGCTTTCGACAGAAAGGTCTCGCAAAGACCGTAATCTACGAGCTCACTGACTGCGCCATCGCATGTAGCATGATCTCATCGAAGATTTCAGTCTGAGTCGGTCCCGTCGCATCAGTTGAGATGAGAGATCATGTGGAAATCAGCGTCAGTCGGACAATAGTAGATGCAGTAGATTCATGAATGTCTTACAAGACATTTCTGTGCTTGTCGCAACAGCCTGCTCGATTGCGACAGTCAGTCCAAATCCAGGAATCCAGTTCCAGATTTGCAGGCCCCCGTTCGTTGATGGTCGCCGGGTGCTGTATAAGTCTTTGCGGCTGAGGGAATTCAGGGCGCAGATGCCTCTATTTTTTCTTGCAGTGTGCACAGCGATGAACCTCGCCAAGTGAAAGCGACAAACTTGTGCAAGCTGAGGTGCCGGCGCTTTCATGGGCCGCTAAACCCTACAGCGATTCCCGCTAAACAGCGTCACACCAAGATAAGATAAGGAGCATTCCACAGAGTCGCAGGCTGCGCTCGTGTTGCAAGCGTCACGAACATGGCAATTGTGTCGCCCTGCATCTCGTTGGTCACGGTGTCGCGCGTAGCACATGCCTGCCCCTTTGCACCCTGCTGACGAACCCCAACACTGTAAACGGGCAGTGACTCAGTGAAACAAGTCGGATGGCTGCGGCAGACATGAAACTCGGCGCCTCGCGGCGAAACAGGGTGCCCATAAAGCTGAGACGAAAGTTGGGGAACGCCAGGCCACTGAGAGAATGTATACGCAGTCGCTGAGGCTTGTATGCAAACTTCGTCTTGGGCTCCATTGAGTTCGGGAGCTGTCCAAATCCTTCGTGGCCTGAAAAACCAAGGCGTGTTCTTCAAGTGAAGGGAAGCTGTGCAGACAAGGCAGGCGACAGCATTTTCGACATGGCTTGAGTACCTCATGTCTTTGCCTCTTTGCGAGAGAAGCTGCAAGAAGGAGGCGATGCAGTTATGTTAGGGGAGATTGCCCCGCCAGGCAGCGTTGACCTGCATTGTTCGAGCATTGTGACGTAGACCCACCCTGCGTGCGCAACAAGCTGCCATGCTGCGCCATGCCCGTGGCATGCAGTCCTTCCTTCCTAACAGCTACACACTGTTGTTGCAGGATTCGTCGCTGAAAGCAACTAGCGGATCGCTGCTGTCATGCAGCCTCCGGAGAGTCTAGGATGGCGTCGGGCAAAGTGTTATGTCCTGAGTCTCTTCTGAAGCCTGGACAAGGTGTGAGAGCCTTGTAGGAACATCTTTCGCTATGCGGCAATTTTGCAAGGACACTGTGGAAGCACTTGGTAATGACACCCCACTTGTAGGTAAAGACGAGACGACTTCTGCAACGATGCACCCTGTCTCAGACTTTCCACACTTCCGCCGTTGCACAGCGACCTTCTCTTTTCCAGAAGCTGCCAGAGCGTCCAACCGGAAACTGGTTCAATGAGAGGTCCAGATTCCTTTTCTAGGCCTACACTAGACACATTGGACTCAGGAGCCAGTTGTCGGGCTGACTGTGGGCGAGGATGTGTATACGTCAGCTGACAGTTGTTCTTGCCGCGTTTTAGGACGGATCCTGCCATAGGAAACTCTCCCGACATCTGTTGCACCTGCGAGCCAACCTGACTTCATCCACAGCTCCGCAATGCGTGGTGGCGGTTCTTGGCCCTCGAAGGCACCAATAGAGTTGAGCAGCTTCGGGAGGCCTGAAGCGAAGGCGCTTGCGTGCGTAAGTGGCCATCGCGGCTTCGTTCCTTCGATCCCCGCAGCGTGGCTTTGAACGACTCGCCGCTTCCCTTCAGCCCGAGCCGAAGAGTTGGGCTACCGATCTCAATCTGGTTGGAGTTCTGCCGCCATTGCTGCCCCGCTTTGTGCTTGCGGTATTCCGTAGTGCAGAAATCGATGAGGGCTCGAAGGGTAGAATATCTGGGACGAGTCGGGGTGAAGCATACTACCCAGCACAGTGCATGTTCCGCTGTGAAATGCAACTTTGCCTCTAGGACTCGCTTTGAACGCTGAGGGCTTTCTTAATCATCGGCCTTTGAGCTGCTTGCAGCCGTCGCACGTTTCGATGCAAGCCCGGGGCACTTCCCTCAGCAGTCCGGGTCCGTTTCGTCGTCGAAAGTTCCCACGATGTGGGGCAAGGCGCAGGTCATGCGGCTGTGCAGTCCATCAGCAGTTGAGTTGAATGTGAGAACTGCGTGCAGCTCCGACTCGCCCTAGTGACCCTAAAGTCCTATAGCTTTGCCACCTCCCCTGCACTGCATGAGAAAGTCGAGCCCTAGCTGCCAATCCTCTCCGGCCCCTCAGAAGCAGCCTTTCCCTAAACTGGACAAGTAGACGAAATCGTTTGTGCGTGAGCAGAGCTTGTTGCCAAGCGCAAAGGCGTGCAAAGGTATTGGAGCAATCCGGCCTTGTTGCAAACCGTTTGAGGATGGTCCTTCCTCGCTGAGAGAGGGATTGTTTCCAGACCTACCTTGAGCCATGAGCCTGACTTGGGATGGCCAGGCCATCAGCCGCCCGACTACTTCTCCGACTTGGTAAGGGGCTGGGTCCGGAAGATGGCCCCCCCATCGCGGGTTGCTGATCTGTCCCGTTCTGCCTTCAAGCAGATGGCATGGCCGGATGTCACTGAAAGTTTAGAGTGGCACCTCCAGCTGTATGCATTTCTGCCCTCAGGCTGCGGAGCCTGCTGAGGTCCAGCACCTGCGCATACTGAAGTCTGGCAAGCGATGAAATTCAGTATTTTGCACCGGCCCTCACAAAACAGTTTGCGTTCTCTACCTTGCCTGATTCACGATGCGATGGCCTTGTGGACGTCCGGGACCAGTCGGGGCCTCAGTCAACCTTGCATGGACATTCCTGAGCACCTAAGCAAACTAATAACAACAGTGCGGAAAAGGGAGCCTGAATTTCTGAACCCCCAAATCCTGCCTACGAGGTCGATAGGTGGCTGCACGGACACACCGCTCTGCTGCTCGGGTGCTCGAGGTGCGACTGCTCAGTCGTGTTTCCAAGATGTCCATCCACTCTTGCTGTGATCTTTCTGTCTGAACTGGCAAGTGAAGGTGCATGCACGGCACGGCACGGGAGAGCGTGTACGCAGACGTGAGCATGCCCATGTCTTCGTTACCTGCCCGGCCAAGGCACCAGATGGATTTGTCATCATAAAAAAGCACAATCTATTCCCTGGACGACCATGAAGATCTTTCCGTCAGAAAATGGCAGATCTCACTAGTTCACTAGTGGCCTGCCAAATCCGCACCGCAGCCGCAGTGGTGAGGGTGCACTGAGACCCTCAGCCCGATTCGTTCGAGCTTGCTTTGCCGCCGAGGCTGTGGAGGACCGGAAGAGACTGGAGCCTGTGAGCAGGGAGTGGCAGCAGTCGGAGGGCTGCTTACTCTCCGGATGACTCCGATCGGGTCACTTTTGCATCCACTTCTCACCTCCCTGCGAACTTCAGCGTGCAGTCGCGCCAGCAAGTTGTTTAACTTGACGAGCCTCGGCACTGCCCTGCGGGGAACAGGATCTTTTGCAGTTTCTAAGCCCTTATAAACCCCAAGCCTGACTGTGCCAGCTGTCGCTCGCACCATCGCCGGGACGTTCTGTTGATGTGGCTCGAGTCACCTTGTGACGAAGAGTAGAGACATGAATCTGCTTCCAGCTCCTAAGCCTCAGCCTTACCTCGACCCCAAGCTCAAACCCTAAACCCGTCTGGCTGTGTCCGAGTTGCGAGAGCCTTAAGCGCTCCTAAGCTTGTGTCCCGGGCTATGTCGTCTCGGTCCATTACTTGTGACTTAACAGTTCGTGCGGGACTCTGGCTATGTAGACCTTTATACCCTGGTGACCCACCGTCGAGACGCCTTGCGAAGCCCGCAGACCCGGACGCCCTTAGCCCTTTTCCCATAAAGGCTTTATAGGGTTTAAAAGGGCCGGGCGAGCTTCCATCAAGCCCTGTGTGAAAAAGGGTTGAGGCTTAGGGAACCGAGAGTCGAACGTCCCAAAAACCCTGAAGCCGGAAACCCTGTTCTTTTGCATGGCTTTCCACCGTGCCTGGCCATGCGTTCATGGCTACTGCTGGCGGCCTTCCGCGAGGCGCTCGTGAGTTAGCCATCTTATATAGACAGATAGATGGATAAATGGATGGATGTATGGATGGGATGTGCTTGACATGTACCGTGTTGTAGTGTATGCTAATATATAGGCCTGTCTGCATGTCGGTCTTGCCGTCTGTCAGTCTGCCTGGCTCTCCGTTTGCCTGCCTGTCTGTCTGTACAACATGTATGCATGCTGCATATCATCTACACTTTGTTCGTTTCGACATCGGAGACTCTTGCGGCCAGGCAGTCAGCGATGACGCAGCAGCCTCTGGGGCAGCCTCATACTGGCGGGGCGGCCGGGTGCAGGCAGCAGAGGAACCCAACTCCCCTGCACCGATCATTGAAATCGAAACCCGGTGGAAATGCGAGCTTCAGAAAGCAAGAGGCACGAAGTCAGGATCTGCCTGGAGCCTTCCCTGCCCTGTGCGAGCGTAATGGCCGAAAACCGAACCGTACTATTCAGGTCCCCGTCCATCCTTATGAAAGCTCAAGGACTCCGAAATAAGGTGTTCCGAATTTTGCAGAACCCCCCGAAACGGTGGTGCTGTCACGGTACCGTAGGTTTGAGAGAGGCCGGGCAGCGCAGTGTAAGTAGGCAGAGCTTATCAACACTTGTCAGTGACAAGATGATGAACATCATGGCTTTGCTGAGGAAGATGGTCAATTGCAAATAGACTATCAAGGCGATGCTCCTGCTCAAGAGTGTTTGGAGTACTACCTTGACAAGCTGAAGGTCGAGGAGATGCAGAACCAGGTACTCCACGAGAAGCTGGCCACATCCACCCGCCAAAGAAGCGGATCGGTTCGTCCTCGTGGAGTTCTCGTCTTCCTTTTGATGGAGAACGCGGATAAGGTGTTGCACAAAGACCTGGCCTTGTCCCTGAGATGCTTGGCGCGCTTCTTCTGGCGCTATCCGGTTGTCATCTTCCACACCAACAGCACGACGGCCTCGGAATTGGATTGGATGCGCTCCGGGGCCAATGTTCGTTAACTTACCATTAAGTACCATAGTGGAATTTACCCATATAGGCTCCCAAGTAGTTCCTTTTTGCGGTTCATATTTAGAATCCTATAAGGTAATCCCAAAAAGGAACCACTTAGGAGCCTATGGGTATAGACGATAGTGCAAATATGCTCTCTTTATACATCATCAGACCCAGTAGCAAGAGCCGAGGCTCCGTCATTCCGGGTCACTTGCATGTGGACTTCGAAGAGGTGTCTTTGGGTTTTCCTGCATCGCTCACTGACTTTCCGGGCGGGCCTTGGGCTCGGCGCTCACGACGAGGATGCGCCGTCAGGAAACGCTTTCGCCAGCTGCAAGAAATAGTCAGCTGTTGAACGAGTAAAGAGACAAAGGCCCGACGCTTTTCTACGCCCGCCGTCCTGCATGCTTGACGGGCAGCACCAGCCGGGGCCCTGTCCTAGCTGTGAGTTGAGGGGTAGCAGGACTTTTTGGTGCAAAGGTGGGGCCTACAGCGCAGCTGTGGCTGCCGCTGCCCAGCTTGGCGACCGCAGTGCTGGCCGCCACTGCCGGCACGCTTTGTGCAGCGAGTAGATTTGCAAGCTGTTTCTGTCCGGAGTCGTGAGCACGCACAGGTCTGTTCGTACATCGTGTGCTTAGCTTGAAGGCTCTGTAGCATTGCAGAGAGATGATCTATATGTCTTCAGACCAGCAGCCGCACACGCTGCAGCATCAGCCACTCTCAACGATTACACGGTAGGTTTAGGAGGTTAGCAGCACATCAGCCGCTTCTTGCCATGGATCAGGCAAGCTGTGCTCAGTAGCGACTGCAATGGTTCGCCCACTGCTGCATGCATGGGCATCCGCGGTCTCGTTCAGCAGCGCACTCGCATCTGACAGCGAGGCGGGACCAAGAAACGGCCTGGATTTGAGAGACTCGCCACCATGCGCAGCTTCCGTGCTCCCTTATTCTCTGCAGGGACTATGGGACGATGGGTGCATTCGGGTACTAATTACTCGCAGCGAAGCCTTAGTAATGCTTAAGCTTCACAGGTCGTTTTCTGGTTGCCTGGGCGGTATGCGTAGAACTCTGGAAAGCCAGTGCGTCGAATGCAACCACCCACTACTCGTAGAAGACTTTAGCCCCAGTTTTGGTAAGTAGACTCTGGCCAAAGGGACAGTCGCATCAGAAGCGTCGTATGGAATTCCCCGAGTTCCAAGAGCTAACACCCGATCAGCCCCTAAACCTTGCAAGAAGAGCCGTGAGCGCCGAAGCCCTGCAAAGAATATGCGTTGTTTTTCTTGGGTCCCCGTGCGTCAGGTGCTGGCTCATTACGGCAGCTTCGAGGCTCCTGTACTGACAGCAGCTTGGTGCATCCGAAGCCGGAGAGCGAAGGGCATAGGCCTTCTGGAGATTCTAAGAGAGAGTATTTTTAGTGTTTAGGGGTGTAGCGTTTAGGGGCTGACAGACCTCTGAGTCCGCGAGAGGGAGCGAGAGGGGTGTAGGGTTTAGGGTCGTAGTCGTAGTAGCCATAAATATTTTCACAAAGGCAACTCGAATCTCTAAGGAGACGAGCTTTGAAGAAGTCCAGAAGCATTTGCTGAAGGGTAGACCCTTCGTCGTCACTGATGGAGCTCGCGGTTTGCCCATGGCTGTTCCTCGGCAAGGTCTTGGTGTTACGATGCTTTCCGATTCGTTCGGTTCCCTTGCGTTTAATTCCTGGCATCCGAGAGGAATGGGACTGCGACTTCGTGCGGAAGGAGTTCCCCGACTCCCGGATCCGCCACGAGGGAGGGTCCAGCGACGCTTGGCTTGCAAAACGATGCTGCTGCAACAGGTTACTTGTTTGTGCCGTGCCAGTCTTGCCTAGCTGCCCAACTCTTGCCGCGAGGAAACGAATGGTGTACGAATGAGCAGCGACTGGCCAGCGATGGCCAAAGCATATCCTGATGCTGGGAGGTATCCAGATGGAGCCCCGAAGACGCGGCCGTTTTACTGGGACATCGCCAAAGCCTATCAGGCCCCTAAACCCGAAACCTCAAACGGCCTTAAGCCCTAAACCCTAAGCCCAGGCTGAACGCGAGCGAAAGTGGGGCAAAGATCCCAAGAAGGTGGTCAAGAAGATCTTGGAGACAAGTCAGGTTCCCTACTGGCTTCCTCCGCAAAGCTCCAAGGACACACTGCTATGTAGGGACTTTCCGAAAAATTGGGGGTACCTGATTTTGGGGTCCTTATGATAAGGATCCTACTCCTGTATTTAGGATATTAGGGTCCCCTATTTTCGGAAACCCCCATGTCCATTGTTCTGTACCAATCATGTTTCCGGTGGTTGCTGTGGCATGGGCCTGGCCTCGTCCAGCGTTCCCCCTTCCATTGGCTTAGCATGTGCATGAGGACATGGGCCACAGCTCAGAGATGTGGTTCCATCCCAAAGGTGCCGGGGCCCGTGCGCACATGGCGCCTTAGCTACCATTGCGAGGGTCTTTCTGGGGGAGCACCGCGCTTGAAGCAAGCTGTTCGCCTAGGATCCGCACTGTTCCACGACGGTCTCCTTCTGCTTCTCCGGCCAGCGCAAGTGGCGCATGATGGTGGCTCCTCTCTCATAGAAGTCTGAGGCTATGTCCTACGACCTTTTGCAGTGCTTATTGTCCGTGACCATCTGAGGTGCCACCAGCTGCCCCCCATCCCGAAGGATACTTTGACGGGGAGATCTATGGTGCACGGAACCCTGAGAGACAAGGAGAGTGGCAGCCAACCTTTGAACTCCTGGCTCCCAATGGCTCGGCAGTTGTCGTCTACCCCGGTATGGTTCACGAGACCGTATCTACAGGAGAGGACTGTTCATCTTCTGTTTCCCAGACATTTTCGGTGCCAACTCCGGCAGCCTACTACCGAGCCTTTTGGCCCCGCTTCGCCCTGATCGGCGAGGACGTGGGTGGCTGCGGGCATGTCGTGGAGAGTCTCGTTACGCGGTTCTTGTTAAACGTAAAGGAGCTGTATATAGGTTAGTATGATAGGCGGAGGCCACAACTGGAGATTTGCCACAGGCATTATGAGTTCCATGATTGGCAGCAGCGCCGACTAAAAGTTCCTTGCCACACAAGCCTACAGAACCCTTCCTAAAACCCTTCAAAAGCCTGATCAAACCAGGGAAAAACAACACAGGTCACGCTGGGAAGCGGCGCCAAAGTCCGGCCTGCTCCTGAGCCAGCGGCGCGAAAGGCAGCCACAAAGTTTAATGAGAAGGTGGGAGTGTGCCTTTAGGGGAGTTACATATTATGAGGATTTTGTTGGGGTTGCCTGACACTTTAAGGGGTGGGGAGGGGGGGGCCTTGAGATCATGATTATGCTGATGTCCCAGAAAACACCGGAAGGTAGACAAGAACATGGATGGTCGAATCTCAGAGGAGGAGCTCCAGAACGGCCAGCGGAAGGGGGGAAAGCCCGAACTTGCTGAGCTCGTCAGCTTTCATGACACCAATGGTGATGGGATCGTTTCCTCAGAGGAGCTTATTGAAAGCTATGTTATGTTTGCAACTGCAAGCTTCAAGGCATCAAAGCAGGGCCGCCGGAATGACCTCTGACTCATGAAGGTACGAGAGAGTTCCGGCGATCTAGAGACCTCGCCCGGCAAAGTGCTGCGTGATGGAAAGACCGCAGGTTGTGCCTTTCTGGGGCTGTGTTTCCAAGGGAGGTTAGTTTAATCATTCTTTTCGAGATTCTAGCGACTAGCTCGTATCACGACGTGCCACGTGACGCCGGTGGTTGCAGGAGTCCACTACACTCATGACTGACTCCTCCGAATTCGGCTGTACCTGCAGACAGGAGTGGCTCAAATGCTTCCAAGCAGAGGCATCTCCGACGGTGATGCATGCTCTGAGCTGAACGATCGGAAGTATTGCCCGACTTGCCCGGCCCCTACTTTGCTGCCATACCAAGGGTTCGCATCTGCACCAAATATCACGAACACGAGTGAAAAGCTGCGTCAGGCTAGTGGGACATGTCCGGTGCCTTCAAGGACTCTTTCACAAAAGAGGACACCAAAGAAGATGTACTCGGCTACGACGACACTGCATTCTACTACTTTGTCGTCAGTGTGCTGACATGTGTTGCTCTGCCTTGGACGATTGCCTTTATTGACAGTTTTGTTCGTCGCGGGCACGATGCAGACAGCGAATACCCTCGGAAAAGTACCGAGGGCAGTACTCTGCGTTATTGCAAAACGGCGGCAATGGTGGAGAAAGTCGACAAGTCTCGAAGTGACGCCCGGAAGTTCACGCCCACGGCAGCCGTGAGTTCACTTGTTCAGTTTATAGTGCTGTCGATTATGTGGGCATGTATCTTCGGAACGATGACGCAGTTGGGTCACGAAAAGGAAATTCAGAAGTTCGACCCTTTTGTCATTCTGGATGTGCCCCCCTCTGCAAGCGGCAGTGCAATCAAGCGAGCATATCGCAAGTTTTCTCTCATCTATCATCCGGACAAGAATCCCGACGATCCCCTCGCTGCATCTCGTTTCATTCAGATTACTAAAGCCTACCAAGCTTTGACTGACGACATCGCGAAGCGGAACTGGGAGAAATACGGAAATCCGGACGGGCCCCAGACGACGAAGGTTGGCATTGGCCTACCCCGATTCCTCCTAGAGAAGGAGAACCATTTGATGATTTTGTGCAGTTTCTTCTTCGTGATCGTTTTCTTGGTGCCCATCACATTCATTTGCTATTATCAGAATGCCAAAAACTTTGCTGCGAATGGCGCCGCCTGGCCTTTGATTTATAGTTTGTCAGCTAGCTCTAGAGCTTTCGGATGTAGTAGTTAGCTACATCACTCGCCACCCGAAGCCCTAAACCCTAAACCCTGCGTGAGCGAGTGTGAGAGTCGGAAACCCTAAACCCTAGACCCAACACCCTAAACCCTAAACCCCAAATCCATGCTCATAAAACCAGGCTATGATAGAGACGCTTCAATTCCTGGGGTGCCTCGGCTGCCTCTGTGAGTTCAGTACCCTCCTGCAGCCGTTTTGGGTTTTGGGGTTTTGGGGTTTAGGGTTTAGGCTTTAGGGTTTTAGGGGTGTTGGGTTTGGAGTTTCTGGTTGCCGTCACTTTCGTCCGTCTCTCCTTTCCAAAGGTATTACATTGGAGAATCTGCACGTGCCAAGCATGGCCCAGAGCTTTTGGCCGCGTGTGCGGAAAGCCGCCTTATGGGCACTCGCCCCACAGACAATGCCGATATTAAGAAACTTGGAGGAGCGCTGGTGAGAGGGTTTAGGGATGTTTAGGGGTTTAGGGTTTAGGCTTAGGGGTTCAGGGTTTAGGTTGCAGGATATCACTTGCTGGAGGCACTTCAGAGAGACCTCGTTCAAAAAAGGTTGCAGGATGTTTGACTTGGCTTGGTTGTGCCAGAACTCGGGCCCCAAAACCCCTCTCGAGCCCACAGGACACGTGATCGAGCACAAGAAGCGCGTCTTCACCTTCCCAGCTGTGATGAAAAACCAGTATCTAACCTGGGCTCACATGCAGAGGCGTCACTCTCTGATGACGCCTCCTCTTCGGAAAGACCTGGATGAATTGCTCGGGCATTCCATGAAGGTCACACAGGCCATGATCGAGGTGGCCTGCATGAGAGAGTGGTTCGGCACAGCTCAAGGCATGATCGAGTTCAGGCGCTGCTTGGTGCAAGGTCTCGACATTAAGAGCTCACAGCTGCTGCAGATACCACATTTCAGCGATAAGGAGGTCGACCTCTTTCAAAAAGCCTCCCCTCCCGTCACAACTCTATCAGAGTTTCTGGCTTTGGAGCCGGATGAGCGCAAGAAGCTCAGTCAGCTTGGTGACACGGAGCTCTTAGACGTGGAGGCGTTCTGTGGACACATCGGGAAGACCTTGATAAAAGCGCACATAGGCGTTGAAGATGAATCAGAGATCATCGTGGGGGACGTCGCCACCGTGAAGGTGCAGATGTGTCGCAAGCATCTCGCAAGCGACGAGGCTTTGGGACCGGTCTCCGCGCCTCTGTTTCCCGGGGCCAAGTTTGAGGAGTGGTGGCTCTTTTTGGTCGACTCCGGTGCAAAGGCTGGGTTCTTGTTGAGGTTTGGGTTTTAGGGTTTAGGGTTATTGCATCATGTACGATCACAGTGTCTACTAGAGAGCCCAATTATGGCACCTCACACATGACTTACTTTGTCACGCATTGAGCCCGATACGACACCAACACGCACCCGGAAAGTCCCTCCTCCAAAAACGCGATCGCCCTAAACCCTAAACTGCTAATTGCGGGGAATGCCTTATTTATGTGTCATTGATTGTTTACCTTTTCTGGTGGCCTAGCTCTCTCCCTTTCTCTAGTTGCAGCGGAAACGGAACTATGCGGAGACTTGCCCCTAAACCCAGAAAGCCCTAAACCCAAAAACCCGAAAGCCCTAAACATCTTCGCCCGGAGTGTCCGAGTCGTGAGAGTCCGAAGCCTGTAAGCGACACCAGGAACCCAGAGACTCCAAACCCCGGAGACTCTAATATCATCGAAAATCTATCCTTCAAGCTATAGTAGGGACTCTCATATCTTTTAAGGCAATTGAAGGTATATCATATATCCTTTACATTATAGTAGGAACTCTAACATCATTTAAGGTACATACCCGTTGAGTTGTAGAGGGAACTCTACTGACTTCCTTAGCCGTGGGATCTCTGCCTCTCTTCAAAGCCCGGAGGAGAGGATCGTCCACTTCGAGCGAGTGCTCGATCTCGAGCGCTGCCTGGAAGAGAAGCTCGGCTTAGGGTTTAGGGTTAAGGGGTTTAGGGCTTAGGGTTTAGGGTTTAGGTGTTTAGGGTTTAGGGGTTGTAGGGGTTTTAGGGGTTTAGGGTTTAGGGTTCAGGGATGGAGTCGAGGAAGTAGCCGTTGGCCCTTTTGGGTCTAGGGTGTAGGATTTGTTGTTCGGGTTTGTGAATTTTATCCGGGCACTTGGCTGGTTTGGGCTTCCTAGCACCTCAAATTGGAGCCCTTTGCTCCTTCCTTCATAGCCGGGACCGTTTAGGGCAACACGAACGACCCCTAGGCCTAGGCTTAACCTTTGGTTTCGCCGGGAAACTAAATTGACACCCTAAGCCCTACTTGCCTAAACCCCTAAGCGCAAGACCCTTAAACCCTGAACCCTACCCCACACCTCTGATCCTTGAATCCCCAAGGCCTTAACCCTAAAATCTCTAAACAAGTCAGGAAGCTGCGCTTCCAAGTGACGAAGGCGGGGGAGAACAAGCTTGTCTTGTATGCCATGTGCCTCTTGGCAGAAGCTTGTTTGTGTATACTGGTATCACCACCACCACCACCAACACCTTCACTGCCACTACCACGAGCACTGCGAGGACGTGCTTAACTTTAGTAGTTTTCTACGTCCTGATTAGCTTATTCGTAGTATTCAGACTGTTTGCTGTATGATGGATATCTTCATTGTGATTTGCAGGCATAATGTCTCTGTCTTCGTATGGCTATTTTTGGTTTACTCCTGCTATTACCAGCATTAACGTTCGCACTCAGTGTTCAGATTGCTGTCTGAGCCGACTCTGGTTCCTGTTTCGGAATAATAATAATCATAATAGTAACAATAATAATAATAGTAATAGTAATAGTAATAGTAATAATAATAATAAAATAATAATATGAATAATGATAATAAATTCAATCATTATTATTGTGATGGCCAGAACTCATAAAAATAGAGCCGAGGTGACGCGTATGCTGGCATGGATCACCGGATTGAGCTCACCTTCACAGCCTATGCAGAAGACGAGATGATGCGCAAGATGCCCGTACATCAGGCGCGTCGATCATGCTCGCCTTTCGACTCGTTAAGGCAGAATGCACGCGAATTGCGGTCAGTTCTCTTCGCAGCACTTCCCCGCGGTGCTGATTCATGCTGTTACTGTTATTGCTAGTGGCCTTGCTACTGCTATCACGACTAACAAGTATTCCCTAAACCCTTGAGCCTTAAACATGGCTTGTGATGGCGAAAGCAGGAAGACGAAGATTTGGATCTGCAGCCTACTCTTTTTCAGCAGTGGATGGGTGACTTCAAAGGTGACGAGAGCACCTTGTCAGAGCTTTGTCCCAGCCAACCATGGCTCAACTTGTTCGATAATTGCGGTTTCGGGTTTGGGGTCTTGAGGGCCCAGGCTTTCAGAGACGGCTCTGCGTATGTCGATGGCTTTCGGGGCTTGTACTGTTCTACTTCCAGCAGACTGAGCCCATGTGAGCAAAAGACGGTGTTCAGGGCAAAGTTGCAAGGCGGCTTTACACTTTTGGGGGCCCCCGAGGTGAAGAGGAGGAGGATGGGGAAAGGGAACGTAGAAGATTCCGTGGTCGTGCTGGCCACAGATCAAAGGCCGCTTGGCTGAATGACTGAACAAAAAGTACGTGCGTATACCGCCATGTATGCATGCATGCATGGATGGATGTCTGTCTGTCTGTCTGTATGTATGTATGCATGTATGTATGTATGTATGTATGTATGTACATACATATGTATGTATGTATGTATGTATGTATGTACATATGTATGTATGTATGTATGTATGTATGTATGTCTGTATGTATGTCTGTGTGTGTGTATGTATGTATCTGTGTGAGTGTGCTTCTGTCTGTAGTATGTTCCTGCTCTAAAGTGTGATGTTCCTGCACGCATGCATGCATACATTTCCCAAAGGCCCGTGCATAGACGTCTCTTTCGAACACATGCAGCTTGACAATATGCTGCCAACATCCGTATACAAACAAACGAACGAACGTACGAACAGGCATATATATGTACATACATGCATACATATGTATGTATGTGCACATGTAGTTGTGCATGCATGCGTGTGAGTGTGCCTCTGGCTGCATAAAGCATAATGCTCCTGCACGCATGCACGCATACATTTGCCACATGCTCATGTTTGTGTCTGTGTGTGCATACAAGTCTTTCGCAGACATACAGCGGGGCAATGTGCTACCAACATGTGTATACAAACAAACGAACGAACATACGAACATCACTCTTCCGTCCTGCGCTCTTCCTTCCTGCGGCCAGATGCAGGATGCAGGTGAGGGGACTCAGGAAGCAGCAAGAAGCACAAAAGCGGTGGAGCAGCTAAGCAGCATTTCATATTTGACGCCGCTGCTGTGTTGCATGTCTTGCTTGGTAATTCAATAGGCCTTTGCTGTAATTGAATAAATTCTACTGCGCGGGCCAGGGAGGATGACGAGGAGGATGCCGACAACGACTCTGATGCCAGTTCCTCCGGCTCAGAGTGATGGCGCATCAGGTACAGGAAGTGGCATTTCCAGGTCCTTTGGACCACAACTCTTGCTGTTGCTAGCAGCTCCCAGCTGCTAGCAGCCATCTTGCGCCATACAGTTTCACAGCAGGTGCCGGTTAGGGCAAAAGCTCACAAAGACCAGAACCTTCTACATCTCCTCCTCGAAGATGGTTGAGCTTTTACCCTGCGCCGTGCGTAGACCTGTAATGCACCATCTTGGTCGTCATGGTTAGTGGATTCATTAAAGTATATTTTAGAAAACAGTACACTTTTGTATATTATAGTACACGTTATCGTGCAAGTCTATCGATCGTGCTGCTCCTCAAGCGCCTGTGCCTTGAAGGATATTGCTCTCCCGTAGACACCACAGCGATGACCAGATCGAGATGTTGGGTCTCCCGAGACAGACCTACCTCCACAAGCCAAGCAAAAAAATGAACGACCAAGCCAGGGTCACGAAGCTTCTCTGTGTCCCTTGAGCCACCGTTGCAGGTAACATATAAGAATAGTAATAAGAATAGTACATAATCCATAAGAGGGTGCGTAAAAAGCCTGTCGTCACCTCCTGCCTGGATTGTCCGAGCACCGCACTCCAGGCCTGCAAAGACCCAAGAGGATCACTGTCACCGTCGCGGCCCACCTAATCGTGAACAAGAAACAAGACATCTTCGACGTCTATCAAGTTAGAGTTGAATAATTACAGAGCAGCAGGACGGTGTGTCTTCGACTTAGTATTCGATGTGGATCATGCTTTTCCACCCGGTCTTACAGTAAGAGGTCAGCAATCCCGGATACAAACACAAACGCTACCAACAAAAGCATGCGCAAACAGGCACAAAGGCCCACAGTGGAACGCCTGCGCAGGCATGTGCGCGAAAAGCAAGCACATAGATACACATGAGCAGCTAGAGGCATTGCACGCGCTATTCCTTCCTGCTTCGTTACGTAACTACTTGGGCACTTGTCCGAATTCCAAGTGGCTGCCAGGCTGAACTGGATGCATGCCACGCACTTCTTCACCGCCAGCAGCAGAGCTTTCGTTCCAGTTTTGGCTGGTGCCTACAGATTGGACTTGTGGGCATGCTGGGAGGTGGCAGAGGTCTCTGCTGTGATGTTCGGTCACATTCGACATCTGGGTTCTTGCTGCTATTTCCATGCTCAAGGTGGGGCTTCAGTGCGGCAGGAGTTGGCCCAGTTAGTTCATTTGTTCCTTGAGACTTGCACGCATTGCAACCGACTTTGCCAGTTCATGCTTATGCTTCAGCAATCATCCCCCAAAGATGTCGTGCCACTAGCAAGCTGACATCAGAGCCCCTTCAGTTTCTCTTGCAGAGCTCTGTCACAGAAGTAGAACCACTCCAAGCCTGCCAGCACAGCAATCAGCATGCTTGAGGGTTCAGGCCTATAGGCTCAGAGGCCTTAGGACAAGTTGCTGGAGACTTAGATCCTTGAATGTAAGGCTTCTTTTCAGGGATCTGTTTGGGGGGTTCTTCAAAGGAATCCACGAGGTTTTTTTGGGGGGTTCCTTTGAAGGGATCTAGCAGGGTTCCCTTCAGGGTTACTGCAATAAGGGTGTTTCTATATGAGTAGTGCTCTAAAGTAGGGTCCCATTTTTCGGTCACCAATATAGTTCGGGGCACCCTTATTAAAAGGACCCTAAAAGGGACCCTAATTTAGAGAACTGCCCATATAGAGGACCAGGGCTCGTTAGGATCTGCGACGCCATGGCCGGCTACGAGAGGGGAGCTCCCTCTCAAGTGGTGCAGAACAGCCTGCAAGCACGACTGGACCAGAAGGAGATCCCGAAGCTTCTAGGTAGAAATCAGGGTGCTGGAAGGGTCATTACTATGAAGTCCCGAGGTACTGTTGGGTATAAGTGTTTGATAGAATATACTAGAATTCCGAGGCAGAACAGCCAAGAAAAGTGGGGCAGGAGAGATCGTAATGGAGCTTCACGCAGGTTGCTAAGTTATGATGAGCTTGCTTGGGTGCCCTTAGTTGCCAGATTTTTCTGAGATTCTCAGATTCTCAGCAGCTCAGGTGGATATGCGATTGTGGCGCTGCAAACTTGTCGACTTGGAGCCACTGCACGAAATGCAGCAAGCCGAGACCCGAGGACTGACTTCATCCCTCTGCAATCTCTCCGATGGGTCACTCTTGGCGATCCCTCCTTCTGTGTGAGAAGCCCTTGGTTTTGTGGTCTCTTGTTACTGTTACTGTTCTTTGGTAAGGCAGGAACCCGATGTGAGAAGCCCTTGGTTTCGTGCTATCCCATGTCCTCCGCAGGATAGGGAGATGCGGATGCAAGCGCGCGCTGTCCAAGGTCTGGGCCGTGGTGGAGGACCGGTCACAGTTGCACAGGAGTCATGTCTCATGTGTCATGCGCCAGCTGCCGTAGCTTTGGATCACACGAGACTCACCCTCGATCGGATTGTGCATGCAGGCTACTTCGAGCGCACCACCACCGAACAGAGGGGCTGCGAGGATCTGAGAAAGGTCAAAGGTGGCCTTGACATCTACGGTCGGACTCGAACGGACTCGCCCAAGCTCTCGCCGTCGACGCCGCCCAGTACCGGCCCGGCAGACGGGCCAAGAAACAGCCTAGTAGCTGAGCTTGCTTGAGCGTTTTTGGGGTAGGACTTGTTTAGGGGCTCTATGAAGGGGTTATAAGGTTAGAAAAAGTTCGACCCGGTTCCATTGTTATAGTTTGCTGACACCTTGGACCCTAATACCTGAACACAAAGCTTTCACAACATCCTAAGCAACAACCTAGACCTACACTCGAAACCTACCCAAGCCCGAAATCCCAATAAAGAAGACATCCCAGGCTCCAGTGGGAACTTTGCCCTCAAAGACGGATCGACAAAAGGCTGCCCTGGAAAGGCTGCGTGCGCCAAAGAAGAAGCGACGCTTGACACAACGAGTTTGAAATTCAGAGTTTATAGGGTTTGTCGCAGCGTTTTATCCTGGTTATCCTTGCTGAACTTGGAGGCTGTCCCTGCCAGGAAGGCGGCTTATGCCTAATCGTTATTGGTTCGTTATTGGTTTTGCAGGCCAGGAATCAGCAGTGACAATGTCCATTAATCACTCGGAATGACATGTGGTTTAGATCGCATGAAAAACCATGTTGGCGCGACCGCATAATCGCCAGGCTCGAACCCGAAACTAGACATATTGGCTTTCAGACAGGAATTCAGAGGCACTCGGGAAACATGACGTGTAGAACTACCTAACTATGCAGTGCTTGGCCTCTTCATGTTCCTGAGCACAGATTTTCATAGTAAGTCATATACCCTCTTTTTGTTGATATGATGCGTTTCACCCGTATTCAATCGTGGGTTACACCTCCAAACGATTAAGCACAAAGAGCCTCGCCCGGCACGAACGACAGTAAGTTCCGGCGGTATGCAAGATCGTCGCTAGACATTTTATCGACAAAGGTTAGTGTACATAAGGGACATCATCCGGCAAGTCCGAGTGTGAGAGCGTAAACCCGAAACTCTGGCAATCACTTTGGCATTCGGGCGAAGTCCCACCAAAAGGAAGATCACACATGCGCGGTTGAAAACAAGCTCCCGCTAGTCTTTCCATAGGAGATGATCTGTCTCCGCCACGGACTCGCGTGTATAGAGCACCTTGGCGTGATTTGTCGGCACCAGCATGAGATCGGCAGCACGTGCGCGGGTGAGGAAAAGTCTTCCAGAAGTCGAAGTATTGAGAGACGGCGGGAATCAAGGACCTGGCGAGGGAATTAGGCATCCCATGGCAGAAGGTCAAGCTACATGTGTGTTTTGAGGCTGAGAATGCTCGATAGACCCACCACGAAAGACCGCAAGACTTTGAGAAAAAGGGCCCGAAGGTGAACATGTGCAGCTCTGCAGGACATGATCAAGGGGTGATTGCTCGTTTGCCTGCCCATGAATTGAAGGCTCTTCCTCTTCTGACCAACTCGGCTTATGTTTTGTTGTGCTGATGGTGTTGCCGTTGCAGTTTCGCTGTTGTGAGTTGTGGTTCTTACTGTTTTATTGTTCTTGGTGTTGTTATTGAACTGTTATTGTTAGTGTTAATCTTCGTCTGCTGCTCATTATTGTTCTTATTCTGTTGCTATTGCTGCTGCTGCCGCCTTTTTTCTTGGTGGTGGTGATGGTGGTGGTGGCGGTCTCTTATTTGTTTTGAGACTCCCATGGTCTCCTCAGGCTGGAATGTTCCGAACGAAGACGTTTCAAGATGGCGGTCATCGGCCGAGAGACTGGGTCAGGAGCGATCGACAAGTACTGTGCAAAAAGACTTACTGCCACCGAGGCTATCATTACTTCTTGCGACTTGACATTGCCTTGACCCCAGCTGCTACAGCAGGGCAGAAGTCGATAGATTCCGAAACGGGTGGTTGGCACTGGAGTCGGAGGAAGGAAGGAGGTGGAGTTACTGGCAGCTTTGGGCACATGCATGTTCTGTACTATTAAGGACCTTTTCTTCGTGGAAGCGCCTGTGCTAGATCCGTTCCAGCACATGGCAGCAGCTTAGCGAGACTTTGGTGACTGCATGGCGTGTTTTGACAGCCAGCTCTGGCCAGCCCTCTGCCATAGCATTGAGCCCAGGACCATGGTTGCGTTATGGACCGAATCTCAGCTTCAGGGCCTGTGGCGCAGACGCCTTCCCTCAACGAGCGTTTGTGGGTGGTCTTAGCGCGGTGAAGCGAAACCTGGCGAGCCTGCCCAGTTCCCCAAACGAGGCCTGGGCTCAAGGTGACTGTCTGCCGCAAGGCCATAGTCTAGGCTAGAAGTGTTGCGTTCCCGCCCCCGTGCTCGAACACGAAGCTCCGCGGCTTCGTAGCTACCGTGGGCCAGTTTTGTCTGGTGCGTGCAGAAAGCTATGGGATGCCTGCATGCAACCAGCTTGCTGCACTTGATGCGCCAAAGAGGCCAAGAAGGCGAACCCAGAGCCGGGCAGCTCGATCTCAAGAACATCCTCAATATCATGAAGCACGACCGTGTGCACACCAAAGAAAGCTTAGAGGAAGTGTGCTTTACGATCGATCAAGGCCACCCTATGAAGGGAGAGTCGGGTGAAGAAGATGATGCCAAGAACAACATATTTCTGCGACCTGAGACCAGGACAGATGGAGTGATGACGGAAGGTGAATGTGTTGCCTTCAATGAGAAGATCTTGCGCATTGCGGTGGACCAGGCAGTAGCCCTTGCCAAGCAATCGGCTGCTGTGAGGCACACGCACTTTGACTTCGAAAGTTACTGCACGAAGCTCTTTGACTTGGTGGTGTTACCACCAATGAAGGCTTGTCCACCGAGGAGCCTGTTCCGATCCCAGACCGAGAATCCTCAACGGGGTTGGATGGGCTTTCTCAGCCGGATCTCATCTCGAGTGCACATCTTCCCAGAGATCCAACAGATCCTCTGGCTGGTAGGGCTGGTGGAAGAACCTTGCGACCTTGGAGCGCGCGACGAATGATGGGACTTGCAAGAAGTGGGTCCAACTCGCGACTCAGTATGCGTGGTCAGGGAACATAGAACTCGTGCATGCTTGAATCAAGTTTGATTTGTGATGGAGGGTTCGATGACGCGAGCCTCTCTTGCCAAAGGGGAATTCCCGTCCGTTCGAAGATCCGGACTTTGTCGGCGTCAAGGAGTTGATTAACAAGCACAAGGGTGGCAACGGGGTCGAAATCGCTCAGGGTTGGCTGAACATGCTGTCGACCTTCGATCCAACGGGTTGGATTGCAGCAGCTTCTACTTTCGTTGAACCGAAATGGCCGGAGCTGAAAGCGGCGAAATATCTGATCTGTCCGGCGAAAAGAATCCATCAAGCGTTTGGCATACCACCACGCGCCCATATTGCCTGGCGGGTGCGATATGTTCATAGATCCTTTGGTCGGACGAGCCGTGTCTTTGCCTACCACTGGGACATCTGGGCCGAGTAGAGTATGCAGGCAGACACTGTGGAAGCAACCGAATCCAGTGGACACGTGCAACGACACTGGATCGAGCATAGGGCCTTCTTGAGTGGCAATGTGAGTGGGACTGGATGTCTCATCCGGACAGAAGCAAAGTGGCCGGTGACTGTGGCACAGCCCCCAGTATTTCTGGTGGCCAAAGCTTGCCGACAATCTGTCTGGACTCTTCGTTTCTGCCCACCACGTTTTTTCAATATCCCCAACATCCCGAAGTGGGATGGCACGCAATGGGACAGCGCGTCTTGAATGATTTGTTCAATAATGCGCTGTTGGCTCGGTGCCAGCGCGTCACGATCACAGTTCATCATGGTTCAAGCCATGATGTTTAGCTTGGTTAGGATCGCCTGCAGGCGTTGAGTCAAAAAGTCTAGATGCAAGCCCTGTAATACCTTGTGCTTCAGGCCGAATGGTCCGATGCTGCTCTGCGGTTTGGCATAGGCACTCATTATGAATGCATGATGGTCGCTTTCGAGTACGAGCCGCAGTTGGACCGTTCGCCCTGAAGCCTTGTCTGCCTTGTGCGAGTGTGAGGGCCGCACATGGCGCAAGCCTAAATCCTGAACTACAGGCTCAGCTGTAGTATTCTAGCTGAGTTAGGCCCGAAACTACACACGAAAACCCAAACCAACTAGATGTACATATACAGAATAAATACATCGATAAACAAATGAGCACATAATAACACACACACACAAATACACACATATATATATATGTGTACATATACATATACATACACATACACACATACATACACACAACACACACATACACACACACACACATACATACATACATACATACATACATACATAGATACTGTGTGTTTGTACATGTGGCAAAGAGCATAGCCTAAACCGCAGGTCTATGATCGGCTCTCCCGTGAAGCTCCCGGCTGCTTTGATGACTTCAACCATCGCTGTCAGGAGCCCGCGACTCAGAAATGTGTAGATTATGTGAGGGCCTTCAGAATTGGAGTAGGATTCTATAAGGGTAATCAGGGGTAACAAGGGCTGTTTTTTGATCCACATTTCTCCTTAACTTGCTGCAAGAGGAAGTGGTTACAAATTATTCAACCCCTACAACATGACGGCAAAGCGGACGGCGCACACAGCAGTGCCTGACACACGCATACAGTGCATTCCGACAGGGTGCATATAGCACATATTAATAGGCAAGTAAGTAGATAGCTAGATAGCTAGCTAGCCAGCAGATTGCCAGGTGGATAGGTAGATAGATACTTAGATACATACGTAGATAGTTAGTTAGGTCAGTGGATAGATAGAAAAACGATAGATCGATCGATAGACGGATAGACCGACAGATAGATGGTTCATTCAAGTGATGCCTGTCAGGTTCTTGGACATGATTGAATACGATGGCCAACCCGATGGAGACATTCTGCAAGTAGGCGGTGCAGCTACGCAGATTCGTGTCGCCATGTATCCATCCATGTCGTTGCTTATGGCAGGTCCAGTCCACTGCGGCTTTTTCGGGATTGTTGTTTATTTGGTTTTACGTTTTCGCACGCCCTAAACTGACAGATCGTGCTTTCCTTCCCCCCAGTTGGGTGTGCCGACGCAACCAACCTGTGACTCACGCTGGTAGGTCCGCTCGTAGATTGCTGGGACCCTGTGGGAAACTAGCGGTACTTCTGCCGACCACTTCTCGAGTGAAGTCGGCACAACCCTTGTCCGGCAAAACGGCTGCAACAAAGCTGCCGAAACCCTGAAGCCTAGAAGCTCTGCGGTGTCAGACTTTGCACAGTGTCCTCAAGACCTTCAACTTTCTGCAGTGCTGCAGGCTATGGTCCTGCAGCAGCCGGTGGCCAGTGGGCCGCTGAGCCACCTGCTGGTGCTGGTGCTGGCGCTGGTGGTAATGCTGTGCTTGTTGCTACAGTAGATCCTCTACTGCTACCGCGGCTGCTGCTACTGCTGTTGCTGCTGTTGCTGCTGTTGCTGTCACTTGCAACAACAACAACAACAACTACTACTACTACTACTACTACCACCTCCTACTACTACTACTACTACTACTACTACCTACTACTACTACCTACTACTACCTGCTACTACCTACTACTACCTA